>MKEJ01073811.1:0-11405 GCA_001753735.1 Embelia ribes | reverse complement strand
CTATTCGACGCTATCATCCACACTATGTTGCTACATATACCACACTATACATATTACATATAGTCTACGTATAATACACAATAATAATCTTATAATGTAATGAATAACATTATTATTAAAATGAAAAATTTATTCAAATTTTCGGCACGTTACATCTTCTTCACATTATAAAATTTCAACCCCAAAATTCGAACATACTATGCAAAAATAATAACTTACCGAAGTCGATGAAGAACTCTGGATGCTTGCTATGCATCTCTAGCTTGCGCTCGTACGTTATCTCTTTGCTTGAGCCATACTTCCACAATACCTTGACCAAACGAATACCACGCCGATGCAACTTTTACTCCTTCAAATCCAACAAACGAATTGGTCAAAGCATATACGACACATTATCCTCTACATACAAATTAACAAAGTCAATCACGTAAGATAGATCTCGTAAGTACTTTCGCAACATAGATACATAAAAGACCAGATGAACCCTCGCAAGTTGAGATAGCAACAACAACCGATACGCCACTTTGCCACTACTTCGAGAATAAGGAAAGGACCGATACAACATGGTGAAAGCTTTCCTTTCTTCTTAAATTGCATAAGCTCCTTCTTCGGAAACACTTTAAAAAATACATGCTTCCTTAATTTGAATGCCAAAGGATATCTTCGCACATCCGTATAACTTTTATGATGACTTCAAGTTGTTTCTCAATGTTGCTTTATCAACTGTACATTCCGAGTTGTCTCTTAGACCAACTCCAAACCCAACAACGCCCTATCACCAACTTACGCCCAACAAATTGGAGATCAATACGGTCTCCCATATAACACTTCAAGCAGTACCATTTCGATACTTGCATGATAACTAATATTGTAAGAAAATTCAATCAAGCTTAGGTGATATTCCCAACTTCTGCCATAATCAAGTATGCAAGCACGAAACAAATCCTCCAATATCTAGATAGTTCGCTCCGATTGACAATCTGTTTGGAGGTGAAAAGTCGTGCTCAAAGAAAGTTTGGCTCCTAAGGCTTCTTGAAGGCCTAACCAATAACACGATATAAATTAAGAGTCACAGTCCAAAACAATAGACACCATAACCCTATACAATCGGACAATTTCATTGATGTACTTTTGACATAACTTCTCAATGGAATCGATCATATGAATAAGAAGAAAATGAGTAGACTTTGTCATTCAATCGACAATCACCCAAATGACATCTGAATCACTCCGCAATTTAGGCAAACCAACCATGAAATCCATCGTAATATATTCCTACGTCCACTAGAGAACTGGCAAGGGTTTAAGAAACCCACCTGGATGCTTTATTTAGCCTTCACTTGCTAACATGTTAAATAATGCGATACATATTTTGCGATATCTTTTTTCATTCCAAGCCACTAAAATTGATGAGCACTGTCATAGAACATTTTGGTACCCCCGGGATGTACCTCTAAATGTGAGTTATGAGATTCATGCAAAACCTCATATCAAATAGTGTTGGGATGAATAAACAACCTTAGAACCGAACTCTGCCATCCTCTGCCAATACTCATCTATCAAGTCCATACTTGCTAAGAATGCGAACACGATACGAATCAAATTCATCATCAGCGTACTGAGCTTCAATTACATGAATGACCAAAGTTGGTTGAACTTAGATTGTAAATAATGTATCTCCAATCCCCACTTCTTCTGCGTAATTCAATCCAAACTTGTTCAATAATCGTAACATCTCTCATTCATCCACCGCCGGAAATGTGAGAGTACACCGAGCCTTGCGACTCAATACATCTACTACAACATTTGGTTTTTTAGGATGATACTCTAAATCAAAGTTATATTGATCTGCGTATTTCATCCACCTCTGCTAACGCATATTTAAGTTACATTGTGTAAATATGTACTTGAGTGATTTATAATCATAAAATATTTCAAACTTCTCTTGGTAGAAGTAATGAAGCCAAACCTTCAATACAAATACCACCATACCAAGTTCAAGATAATGAGTCAAATAATTCTTCTCATGAACCTTGAGTTGTCTTGACGTGTAAGCCACAACCTTCCCAAGTTGCATCAATACGCAACCGAACCCTTCTTTCCATGTATCGTAATACACCGAATAACTAAGTCCACACTCCGGAATGATAAGAAAATAAGCGGAGGTTTTCAAATCCTTGAGAACGAGAAAATACTCCTCGTACTTCGCACTCCACTCGAACTTCACTCCCTTACAAATAAGCTTTGTCATTGAGGCGCCCAAGTGAGAAAAGTCCTTAACAAAGTGACAATAATACCCAGCCAACCCCAAAAAGTTATAGATTTCGAATACTAACTTAGGATGTTTTCAATTGGTAACGGCCATGATTTTCGATGGATCAACAACTATGCTACTTTCCAATACAGCATGACCAAGAAAACATACCATACGCACCAAAATTTGCATTTCGAGAACTTCGCAAAAAGTCAATGCTCCTGAAGAGTATAAAGTACAATACAAAGATGTTCTCGATGGGCCTCTTCTGTAGGCAAATACACTAGAATATTATCAATGAATATAACAACAAATCGATCCAAATAAGGGTGAAAATGCGGATAATCAAATCTATGAAAGCGACATGAGCATTCGTCAAACCAAAAGGCATTACAAGAAATTTAAAATGCCCATATCAAGTTCAGACGCAGTTTTCTTGATATCCTCCTTCCGCACCCTCAATTGATAATAACCTAAATGCAGATCAATTTTGGAAAATAAATGAGAATCCTGAAGTTGATCAAAAAGATCATCAATATGTGGTAAATGATACTTGTTCCTCACCGTCAAACGATTTAATTTGCGATAATCAATACAAATACTCATTGATCCATTCTTTTTCAAAATAAACAATGTTGGAGCACCCCAAGGAGAAATGTCTGGTCTAATAAACCCTTTCGATGTCAACTTATCAATCTGTACTCGAAGCTCATCCAACTTCGCTGGAGCCAAATTATATGGTACAATAGCAATAGTCTTTGTCCCCAACATAAAATCAATGGTGAACTCGACTTCACGCTCAGGAGATAGTCTACTCAAATCATCGGGAAAAACATCAAGAAATTAGAAATAAGAAGTAGAATGAGAAACCTTTGTCTATTGTTTGGTATTCATAGTATGTTCCACCTCAATGACCATATCAATACAGTCCTTAAAAGTATAAGGGTGTCTTGCCATCACATATGTCTGAATAGATGGATGCAATCTGCTATTAAATCAAAGACAGTACATCTCCTTCATTGATACATTTTCGAGCACATACCGAGATAAATCAGTGAATGAAATTTGATACTCTTGTACCGAGGAACCTCCTTGGATAAGATTCATAAACTGCTCCCACATCCTTTCGCGAAGCATCTCGGGTGGAAATTCCTCCAAGCATAGCTCCCGAAATATGGACCAAGTAATGCCTCCCAACCTACTCACCTCTTCCTTGCTACTCCACCATCAATTCGCCTTACCCTGCAAGTATAATGGTGTCGTCGCTATTCTTAAGTCATCATCGACTATATGGAGCGATTTGAAAATGCTCTCTACATATCTTACCCAATCTTTGGCTAGGATAGCTTCGCCCTCTCCCGAAAAGATCGGTAGATTCATAGTATGAAACATCTTTTGAGCCGTAAATGCTCGAGTTTTAACATTTTTTATGCTTATCCTTGAACCCCGCGCTACTCTATTCAAGGTCGCTTCCAACTCTTGGATCATACTAGAGGACTCTCCCATATTGTTAAGTCCCATTAGAGCTAATGGTGGAACTCAAGATCAAGGTAAAGGAACCTCTTCTTCGGATTCCTCCAAGCTCACTTCCTAGCTTGTAGGATCCTCCAAGTATGAAATATTCTCCACTTCTCGAATCTTCATGCATGAGTATGCCTTAGATGTACCTCTTCCTCACCATGACCACGCACATTCAAAATTCTCCTTCCACGTCGACCACCGCCGTGATTTCTACGCCCTTGCACTATTGCTAAGCTTCACATCAGCAACCAACGCAATAGGGAAAAAGTAAGATTTCATAATGTAGTGATAGTATGTACGCCAATGGAACTATCATACTTTATGCCACGCAAGAAGTTAATACTTAAGCAAACAATTCCTACGCATTCTTACGCTCTCGCTCTGCCAAGACCTACCTAAAAACTACCAAAGTTTATATAATCTGGTTAACTCTGATCCAACCTGTCATACCCCGAATCACAGAAAAACCTGGAGATGCAAGTTTATAAAGAAAAAGAAAGGAAAATAAAATAAAATGGAAAGAAACGAAAATAAAGTAAAATACAACTACGCCATTCACAATGCATCTATCTACCATTGCAAGACGCTCCTACGCACATTCTACAATTTGATCATCAACAGTAAATATATAAGAATTACGCTAAAAAGAAAGTATGAAGGCCAATATCAACTTTAGAAAATACATGTATACAATGGCGAATAAAAAATAAACATGTATGTTTACTAATATAACACTACAAACTATATGCTTGTAAAAAATAAAAGGAAATGGAATGTATACATAGGTTATTCGTCTATTATATAGGAGAAGAACCTATATATACCTTCGCCCCATGCTACAATGCTATTATCTACAATGCTATCAGAGTACGCTACAAAATACAATATATAGTTCTACACTAACACATGTGTGCCAAAAATATATACAAATATTCCTGAGCATTTACTGATACTCTATGCTTGCCTCCGCACCTAGAACATTACATATATCCAAAAAGATGGAAAAAGAAAATATATGGTTAGCCAAGTAACTCTACAATAAAGGAAAGATTAGGCTATATGCATTTGTAAATGAATACATGACAATGAATGATATTCCTATGAACATAAACATAATTATGATCATGAATGCAATGCTCGCCCACGCACTTTACCATGCCGATACTTTAAAAGATTTTTATTGGGACTAGTATCACTACATTTTCATAAATTGCTACGGTCGCCACCTGTTGGTGATGCAATCAAGCCTTTATTGATTACCACCCGTTGGTGACATAATCGATGGAATATTCTCAGATCTGGTTTCCCTTCTTTCATAGTGAGACTGAATGACTTCATTGCTAAAATCCACGCATTTTATAATTTGATACATTTATGTCCTGAAAATGAAAGGATAACCCAAGCATTTCATTTTATAAAACAATTTCCTTTCTAAAATTACATGCCAACAACAATCCACGCCACACAATATGAATGCAATGAAATGCATTTTAACTATGCAATTTACATGTTATAATCCAAGCATTTTTTTAACATGTATCAACAATGCTATAAACATGAATTTTAAGCTATACATATAAGGGATTTCATGTTTATTTTATGCCTACGCGACACATCAACCACGTCTAGTTCACCACACATAGCAACACTTATATGACGTATCAATTCGTGTCCATTCGTCTACGCTTATACTACACTTAGGTGATGTATTAATCACGTCAAATTGTCTATACATATTTTACGCCTATGAGACGTATCTATCACGTCCAATTTCATTCCACATACATATCACATTCAAGACATCTCATTCACGTCTATATATGAATAAATTCACCAATTTTATATTAAAGTTCATTGACTACCGTACCTAACAAGCCATTAGAAGTCGTCTCGAGACTTCCTATGCAAAAGCCCCAAATTTGCCCTTCTTCGCCTCTCGATTTGATCTAGAAGACGAATGTGAATGATAATGCACCTCTAAATGAAAATGATCCATATGAGGTAAAGATCAAGAATATCAAATTTATTTTCACATACAAAGTTGCACAAAAAAAGAGGAAATGTAAACGAGAGAGACAAAAAGATGAGACTTATGTCAAAATATTTTCCTCACTCTAAGGATGAGGAATCTCCACTTTTTAATCGCAAACAAGCTTTAAAGCTAGATGATATTGAGCTCCCAAAAAGTGAAAGAAATGGAGCCCCACCCCTTTCTCTTTTTATAATTTCGGAGTTGAAGGGGAAAATATAAAGAAAACAAGTATTGGTCCACGCCACTTAAGTCAGTTAACACCAGTTGGGTTGATCCTACAACACTTAGATCAATTGGTCTGAAATTTTGGATCGATCCAATAACTAGTTGGATCGATCAAAACCAGTGGAATTTTGAGTGCTCACATCTTAGGCCAAAAACTTCTAAAAATACTCGTAATCCTTCATAGACACTAATAGAAGTGTCTAACAACTTTCAGAATAGAATTTGACTACCCAAAACTTAATTTACGCGATAATACATGACTACTAGTAAACTCCATCCAAACACCTCATTTCTATGCTATTCGATGCTATCATCTACACCATGTGACTATGCACAATACACCACACATATTACATATAGTCCACATATACTATGCAATAATAATATTATAATATAATAAATAACATTATTATTAAAACGAAAATTTTATTAGAATTTATGGAACATTTTATAACTTAAATGCCATGACATGTAATCTCTCGATCGATACTATTTCCTGTACTAGGTAGAAGTAGGCTTCAAACTTTTGCGAATACAATTACATTGTCTTGCTCAGTTGTATCAGCTACATGAACTCTTTCCTTCCCTCTTTTTGTTGAGCATCCAAGACATACTTACCAATGAATGCTTCTTTGAATTCTTTCCAAGTTAGGCTTAGAATGTGTAAGGTCGTGATATGTCCAACTCACCATTGGTCTGTTTCATCCTTCAGGTATTAGATGCCATCATTACCTTAACTACGTCGTCTTCAATACTTAATGTCTTGAAACATCCTTCCATTCCTTCCAACCATATGTATACCACATTTAAATCCGCTTCTCTATGAAAAGTAGGAGCATTCATACGCTCTAAATTTTGAAGTTCCCATTCTATCAAGGTTTGTCGGTCGGTAACACCACTTTCGGATCGAGCCGCCATAATGTCCATTATCATCTTTACCACTTGTTACATGGCACTTTGCAATAGTTAGGACAAGTCCTTATCATTAATATTCAATAGGGCTAAACTAGAGCCCCCATCGTTAAGTGTCATAAGAGGGGGTCACACCCTAGCCTGAGCGGGAAGCCTCTTACTAACATCTCCATCAACCATATCCTCAACTGGGCCTTCAGCATGTGAGAAAAATCCGTAATTTGTAGTAGCTTCTGCCATAGCCAGCTAGAAATAGATCGAGTAGGGGGGTACATTTTCGGTGGCGCATCCTTGGGACAAAGTCTCCTTCCAAGAAGACTAGGTTGAGGGGTATTGTCTCGTCTATCTTCGCGCTCCATTACTATATTCAAAAATAAAGGACAAATACTTCAAGGGGCTAAAATGCTCTCTTCTAGAGTCATATTAATTTTTTACTTAGAGTTATACTCGTATTCATATTTATATCACATCAAATGCATATATGTCTTCACTATGTGAACACATATAGCACACAAAAATACCGATAATTGAGCAGTCTGCTTCTATCCACCATTCCATCCCATCGCAGACTAACAATACATCCCCTGCCATTCTGTTATGGTTTTAGAAGTCGACATGGCTGACTACCCGAAGGCTTCTGATAATAGGTCATATAATATCCACTTATATCGCCACATCATACTTCTTATTATTATGTCTTTTACTTAATATGCCTTATTATATGCAACATGTTGAGGGTGCTAGGGCATTACCAGAAACACCGCTAACATTCCATATGCAACTTATTATCAAACCGCCATACTTGACTTGTCAATGTCTATGCATCCATCCCATCTTGACTAGGTTTTCATAACCCAGTTAGCTCCGATACATCATGTCACGCCCCTAAAATTTGAGGATCCTAGGCACTTGATGTTTTAGAAAATATTATATAATATAACATAAGGCTATAGCCCAAAACTACCCACAATGCTGATTTTTCTCTATGCATAATGTTTCATGATGAACACCAAAAAGATTATATATTTCAACATTGACTTTTGCAAAATACGAGCCTCAAATTCAAGAAAAAATTTAATAAAAATGGCTCATTGGTTTACAAAATACACAACTTATGAATACATTTATATTATTGCCAAACTGAGGATGCAACTTAAGCTCCGAAGGGGAGCCACTTTGCTTCATGTTCTGCTATAACATCCTTACATGCTTGCTACGTCCTTTCCTTTATCTACCAATTGGTAAACAAAAGGTAGACTAGATTAATTTATGAGAAGTATTCCAATCGATATACTAAGCATTGAAAACAAAGATCAAACTATTATTCAGCTATGCAAATTCACCTCACAATAGGTCAATATTTATATTAATCATACAAGGATTTATTCAACTATTAGATTTGACAAACCTAATATTACACTAATAATAGAAAGCTAGCTATGGCCCTCAAGTTGAGGCAATACCAAACAAATATTTGACAATACAAACATGCTTCATAACAAATCAACTATACATACAAACTAAACTCGAATTTCCCAAAATCATCAATATGTCTATCTCAATAGAAACTAACTATGGGACCGTCACAGAATCCTAAAGAATAAGGAACCGTCACAGAATCTTTACAGACTATAGGACCGTTACAGAATCCCAGAGAATAAGATACCATGGCAGAATCCCTGCAGACTATGGGACCATCACAGAATCCCCACGAATAAGGGACTGTCACAGAATGCCTACAGGTTAAGGAACCATCATTGAATCCCAGAGATTAAAGGACCATCACAGAATCCCTGCAGACTATGGGATAGTTACAATATCCTAACGAATAAGGGGCCGTCACAGAATCCCTGCAGACTATGGGACTATCACAAAATCCCAAAGATTAAGAGGCCATCACAGATCCCTATAACTACAAACAATACATCAAAGATATCCGAACACATATATACACCTACCCGAAGTACTCATGCTCAACTACTTATTACTAACATGCAGCGAAATATTCCAAGCATCAGGAGTTTCATACTCGAAATACAAGACTTTTTCATTTACTCATTAGCAAATCCTCATCTTTCTCAACTTAGTCATAAAGAAACATTCAACATGCAATAACTTACTTCACCTAATGATCTAACAAAAATACCCCTACAATGCTATTAATCAATAACATAACACACTCATACATACTACCCAAGTCATTTATTAAGCCCTCATGTTATTGCCAATACCGTTTAGTTTGAACTCAATTTATTTACCTAATTTTCCATTGTATCTACCCCAAGTTATTGCACCCAACACCAAGTAATGTAATCATATAAAATTCTATGAAATTTCACATAACTGCATATTATCATGATATACATTTACTTAGCCCAAAAGCACGAAACTTAGTACCATATAATTATTCTCATTTATACCACATGATTAGATTTGCATATAAATTTTATATTAGGTATGCAAATTTACCCCAAAACATATTTCTTTATTTTTGGGAGAAATATATGTCATATAATAGCATCCAAAAGTACACAATTTACATGCCAAGCCTATCGAGAAGCTTACTATCTGTAACTAACCCGTACTTGATATTTTATTGAATTTTTGCTAGCTTTAAATCCGATTTCTTTTCATACAAGGCGTTGTTGTGACAAGATACTGTCTTACTCCTCTGTTTATGAGGTTCGGGGTGGTTTACAGCAAAAATAACATGCATGAAACACTGTTTATAATCTGCTCGACTATATCAGTCAACTGATTCACTATATCAGTCGACTGATTTATTCTGTTATAGTGAAAAAAAGTTGGTTTTGTGTTTCAAATTAGTTTTAAATGTTGAATAAATATTTAAAAAGTTTCTATGGGGCTTATAAGTAACACACATGGCTAGGTATTTTTGAGAAAAAGTATTCTTCGTCTAAACATCATTTCTTCCTTTGTATATGTTACTAAACCATCAAATTTTAAGTTTATTTATGGCTCAAAACCATCATCTATTTCAAATTTCAGTAGCAAACCGAGAAGGTCAAAGGATGTTTTCCTTTCTAGACAACAAAAATCGGGTAAAGATCTTTTAAGGGGTGGTAATAATGCAAGCACGGGCTTAGTTCTCACCGAAACTCAGTATTTTCCTCACCAATCTTCTTCTCTCT
Organism: Embelia ribes; assembly: GCA_001753735.1. Lineage (NCBI taxonomy): Eukaryota > Viridiplantae > Streptophyta > Magnoliopsida > Ericales > Primulaceae > Embelia > Embelia ribes. The sequence continues at coordinate 1,309 of MKEJ01073811.1, read as the reverse complement.
CTAATTCTACAAGGTGGTGGTATTCTAGGGAATTCTTGTGCTCATGCACTAGAAGAGAGGGGCTATATATAAACATAGGTAGGACAAAGTGGGACACATATCTCTATGTCAAAATCAATTGACTTATTTCCCTATATCAGGTGACTGATTGTCTTAAAACCAATTTCTCAAAATATGAAAGTTGTTAGAAATTTAATTTCCTTTCTAAAAATATAATAGCCATTTCGATATATGGTCTGTGAGATATGCCCAAAATACTAAGACACTGTCAAGCTGTGGAAATTTCTCAAATTTCTCTTAATCGCTCTCTTACTTATTAAAAACAATAACTTTACCTCCTTCAGACATCAATTGTCATTTATGCCAAACATTAATTTTTTAGGGGTATTACAACTCTCCACACGTAATTGGCACTTCATCTTTGAAGTTTGGAATAACCATAATATAGCGCCAAAGTCACAAATGCAAGGGCTCCACATGTAATTGGAACTTTATTATAACAAATGTTGAAATCTTAATCTCTTGTAAAGTTTTGGTCTCAATATAAGTCTCATGTTGGATCTCAAAATGTTCATTTTTCACATTCTTAACCATATCATTTGGCATAAACTCTATGTTTCTCAAATTTCTAGCTCAAGTGTCTTCATAATTGCGTGCACTTTTCTTAGAATCCTGCCTATCACTAAATGAGGGCATGTTGATACAATTGTTATACTTAATACTGATTTTAGCCATACTGACACCCTGATATATGAAACATGTTCTAATTAAACAACTCATTAGCTTTATACTACACCATCAATTCATCGAACTCCCACTTCTTTCATTTCTTATCCGACTTGCTAACTTCATTTGCTAGAGCGTTCCTCTAATTGCATCACCAATTTCCTAAGTACTCCACATCCGTTTGTAAGTTTTTGTAATGAGCTGAAAATTCTGAGTAAATTTTTCATTTTTAAATAAATAATGTTCTTATTTATTTTAGTGTTTACATGTTGCATTAGTAAAAATTGTGGCATAAGAGTTGATTATGGTGCGTTGGTGTTATTGTGTTGATTGCGAGGTATTGTGTGTTACGTCGTGAGCACGTATACTATAGTACAATGTATCTATGTGATTATAGAAGTATAGAAGTGAAGATAGTATGTCACATTAGTATAGAATGTGGCTAAATGTGGTGACATTTGTATTATAGTGTAATTACGAGACGTATTATCGTAGCGAGGTTTAACGCATGAGTAATAGTACTCGGATAGTACGTTATGTGTTAGGGAGAAGTAGAAGAGTGTCATGAAGTAGTTAGAGGACT
>MKEJ01073810.1:0-13645 GCA_001753735.1 Embelia ribes | reverse complement strand
AGAGATCAACACTTCCAAATCAAGATTTCATCATCATCACGCAAAAATTCAAACTACTCAATCTTCATATTCAAAACCTCTGAAATAAGAATTAAAAATAATCTTTTGAGCGATTTATTTGTATTATTTTGTGAGGATTGTTTGTAAGATTGAAAGTTTTCATCATTTTCATATTCAAACTCAATCTTGTAAGGTTTCTACCAACCTTATAAAGGAGTGGTTTATAAGCTCCTATAGGTAGAACCGATTTGAGTAACACCTGCAAGCCTACTTGTTACGGTTTGAGTAGAGCCCATAAATCTATTTGGTCACAGTGTGAGTAGAACCCACAAGTCTACTTGGTCATAGTTTGAGTAGAGCCCACAAGTCTACTTGGTAGGTTGGGTAGCAACCATCAGCTATTCGTTGTAAAGGTCCGGTTAACGCCCTTGAAAACTAGTCATCTTGTAACTTTGGATTATAAAGGAATCCAATGGGAGCCTTTGAGACTAAACATAGGGGATTACATCGAGTTCTGACCGAACCGGTATAAAAATTGTATATCATATTCTTCTTCCCTTACTCTTTTATTTTTGCAATTCATTATTGCTACATTATATTATATAAATTTTTAAAAGAAAAACTTTAGTGGAATTATTTTTAACGAAATAAAATTTATTGGAAAACTAATTTACCCTCGCTCTTGATTTGCTATTTGGGCTAACAGATGTTAATCTTAAAAAGATTTTTTTGATCCCTGCTTTGATACTACTTTTTGCCAGTATGACAAACCAAGAAGGGAGGAGGTGAATCGGATTTTTGAAAATAATCCCCTTTTTAAATTCAATTTCCCCAAGCTTTAGTACAAGTACTAATACGCGATAGATAATAACAAGCAAGCAAATAGTAGTACGTAAAGCTAATGCAAAAGGCAAATAACACCTTAGATTTATAGTTCTTCGTTAACAATTCAACTTCATGTCTAGCCCCTACTGCTCTTACTCAAGGATCCCCTCCTTGACTTCCCGTTATCCTTGTAAATTACTTTACCAGGTAACAAAGTCCAACTAGTCTTGCAGGTCCAAGCTAAAAACTTTCCCAAGTAGTTTCAAGGTTCTACTTCGACTGTTACAACCAAGTACCTTATGAGTGCTACTTACACCATTTGACAACCCTTGGGTGGCTTCCGGGTACCGCTCGAACCATTTCAACTTTTATAGGAAAGTGGACAAACTACACTATCTTCTCACTTTTTAAGATATATTGATATTACAAGAGATTTCCTTATAATGCGCTTACAAGTCAATTGCCCAAAGGTTTTATATGAATAAGAACCCGAAGGTTTTATACGACTAAGAACAAGAAGTGATTTTTCTAAGGAGTAAAAGTAAACAATGGAAATGTATTGGTGAGGAGGCCTATTTATAGCCTTTAGGAATGTAGCCGTTTGAGATAAATCCAATGGAAATAGAAATAATCACCATTGATTTGGAATTCGATTGTTTAATTTGAATGTGGTCAATTAAAATAAGTCTGGAAGTTGAACTTCGCAAAGTCCGATGGTCGAACTTTGGCCGTCATTGGAATTTTCAATCTACATTTGCACCATTTCCATAAGTGGTTGAACCTTTGAATCTCTACTGATATTGCACTGCCTTGATCATCTATTTGCTTTCAAAATGTGACACTTTGAGTCCGAATAATCTTTTGATTGAGTCTGCGATCTTTGTGTCATTTCGATTAAGTCCTTCATACTTTCATTTGTTCCTCTATCTTTTGGAGTGTTGATGTTTAGTCTCTTATATCCTCCTTTCGACCAGTCAAGTCTTCAAGCTTATTAAGGATCGGAAGTTGACGCTTATAAGCTTTGACTTTTTGCTAATATTTCTTCAAGCACTCGATCGAGAGATTAGTAACACAATAGTAGCGATCGAGATTATATACATTTAACCAAATTGATTTGTTATCAACAAAATTAACTTTTAAGACTTACTTTTAAAAGAATCATGGGTCAACTGAACTAATATTTAAACAAGTTTTTATGATAGTTTGAAATCAACTACAAGCTCAAAATGAAACATAACTTGAAGAAAAATAAATCTAAAAAAATTAGCAGCCTAAACAATAATTATTTAGAAATGGGATGAGTATACAAATATGGTCCGATTCACAAAAAGATACTGCTACAATATCTCTCTTGAACTAGGTTTTTATTATTCATCTCAAACTCTATTCTTATGCTCAAGGGTATGGTGTGGATATTTTATCTCGGTCTCTATTTTATAATTTGAAATATAAAAATAAAATTTAGGCTAGGCATTAATGACAGAGAAACTAGCTAGGATGACATAATGCACAACTTATTTCCCAATTTGGCCACTTGACCTATGGCTAGAGATAAAACCTCAATAATACTTTCTTGGGTACTAATGGTAATTGAATGGATTTTCGGGAATCGCGAGTATCCAATTTATCCAAAACTGATTAAATGTCCAATTATGGTACTATTCAGGATGCCCAATTATTAAAAGGTACTACTTCGGCATTCAACCAGACAAATTTAAATGCATCTAGAACAGTTTTGGTTTTTTGGTTCAATAATCACTATGATATGAAAATATTTTGTCGGCGCCTCCTTCTTATACGGTCAATACCGCAATTTCCAAGTACTTTAGGGGTCGGTTTGAACATTTCCCTGAACCAAAAGTCATCACCGAATATCTAACACGCGTCTCCCTCCCTCCCTCCCTCTCTCTCTCTCTCTGTCTCTATCTCTCTCTACGAGTCATCCATCCATCCACAATTATCTCTTCCTCACAAACCCTAACATCCAATTCATCTCAATCTGTGTTTGATTACATCAATATCATCTATTTGTGTTCTGATCTATACGTACACAATTAATAATCGGCTTCGAAATCGACACTGATGCTCTGAGGGAGACAGATAATGGTCGATACCAAAGAATGCCGGAGTTGCGCAGTGGGGTACGACGTGGCCGTGCTCCGGTAGACCAGCGGCGGCGGAACAAGCCTCTGGCGACGGCGGTGGGTGGAGGTTATATCAAGACTAGGGCGGCTGTAGCTAGAGAGGCAGCGGAGGCGAAGAAGAGGGGAAGGGGGAGGAAGAAGAAAGAGGCAGAGGAGGTTGAGGTGGTTGTGATCTCGGAGGAGAGAGAGGGAGAGAGAGGGGAGAGACAGAGGAGAGAGATGGGGGATGAGAGTGGGGGGTTGAGTGCTAACAAGGCTACTGGCCAAGAAGATGAGGGCAGCACTGCCCCTTTCCCTGAGACTGTATGTATATGTAAATCTCTTCTTTTTCCATTATAGAAATATTAATTTGAATATTAATTTCTGTCTATATTGGAGAATAGAAGTGATTTTACCTTGTAATCGGTACCTCATTGTTGTCATAGTGGTTGGGAATGTGGAGTTTGAAGATACCGATTCACCAGATGTTGCTCCCCTAGTGTAATTACATCTCATTCTGTAACTTGTTATCCTATATATCTAATAATAAAAACACTTCCCCGGCTGACGGCCCCTCCACTTGACGAAATGGGTTAACAAATTTCTTTGTGTTCTTTATTTTCTGCTTGATCTTTCATATTAGCCTAATTTGCAAGAATAGTTTGGGCGCTGTCAACCGCTTGCATGTATAGGGCTTGTTTGGGTGTTAATTTTTTGCTTAAAAGTAGGTTTTTCTATTATGAGAAAAAAACTAGATGCATTGAGTTTAAAGCTTCTATGCAACTTAAGTCTTTTATCTTATTCAGACCCGAAAAACTTACTTGGGCCAAAACAACTTATTTGCTCAGCTTAACAATTGTACAACCAAATGTTGTCCAGCTAAAGCAAAAAAATAGAAGAGCTTGAGCTTAAAATCTATAATCAAACAAATCACAATCTCATTTTTTTCCCATTATAGAAATTTTGTGTGAATGTTGTTTTCTGTTCATATTGGAGAATAAAAGTGATTTTTGCTAGAAATCAGTAGCTCGGTGTGGTCATAGTTGGGGTTCCTACTAGATTATCCATTTTTGGTCCGTATATATTTTAATCCCTACAGCTCAAACTTTAAATTAAAGGCTGAGATATGGAGAATGCACAAGCAAGATAGCTAAACCAGAAAATAGAACTTGGGATGAACAATAGTCCCCTGGTTCAAGGGATCATGGTTACATCCTTTTTTTTTTTTTTTTGAGGATTTAATAATATTAGATACACTGATGGAAGTGGTCCCTAAAAGCTCACTTAGGAGCATTGGTGTGAGTGCTTAATTTATTGATCATGTTCATCTTTTTATGCGATGTGTATGTTTATGTAAGAGTTTATGTCTACATTCTTAAGTGCTGGTGGTACCAAAGCTTGAAACTTTTCGAGGCGTCGTCTGTATGCATATGCTGTGCACTATATGTTTTCTATAACATTTAGTCTTAATCCGAAGCAAATGTTGGGTCGCTGCAATTGAAATGAGAACCATCAGCGCAGTGCACTAGAGTGCCTATTGTAGATAATTAGCTCAAATTTTCTTGTTTCTTAATAATTTTTTAGTCTTATGTAGGTGGTTTCGTGTGAATTGTAGTGTTGTTAAAAGCTCTAGGCGCCTTGAAGGCACGAAGACCCCTTATTGCTTTAGGTGCTTGACGCTTGCCAAGGCGCTCACCCGAGTGAAGCAAGGCTCTAAAATCCCTTATTGCGATCTCAATAAGTTCTTAACTTCTTATTGAGTATTTGGAAACATACACTTTTGTTATAGGTTCGGGGAATTGGTGGTAGTGTCTTGATATATAAGTAACTTTTATCATATAGCTTACACCAATGATAATTTCCTCGATAAGTAATAGTGAGTGACCATTATAACACGTCGTATCATTACATCACATATATACAAAGATAGAACAAAGAAATAGAAAAATAGCATGATGTGAGTGAGGCGCTCGCCTTAGCGCCCGAGGCGCTAGTGCCTTAGCTCAAGGCACTTGCCTAGGCACGCCTTAGTGACGTCGCTCGCCTGGCCCAATATGAGGTGCTTTAGCCTCGCCTCACATCGCCCAAGAGCTAGGCGAGCGCCTGGAGAGCTTTTGACTACACTGCATTTAGTCATGGGTTTATCATTCAAAGAGTCATTATTAAGTGAGTCGAGTTATAGTCTCAATAATTAATGAGTGGTTAGAATTCTAAGAGTCTATTTGGAGTCCAGATCCTCTAGGCTTTAGGAAGTCCATAAATATGCCTCTTGTATGCATTTTGAAGTGGAAATGAAGGATGAAGTTCTAAGAAACTATATTCAATTTGTTTGCTCTGGTTTGTTTCCAGAATATATCAATTCAAGGATCGGATTCTGAAAATTTCGTATGTTTCCAAGGAGGTGGACTCCTCCCACACTTTCCATCTAGACTTGCTTCTATAAAAATCACCAATTTCCTATGTATTTTCTATCCTCATTCTTGGGCTGCATTAACTTTGACCTAAATTTGTTGTTTTCTGGATATATTTTGCAAGTAAAGTCTCTCCCTCTTATTCACTTTTTGAGTGTGAAAAGGGAGATATTCTTCCATTTTCTGTGACATCTTTACTCTTGGCATTTACTTTATACCATTGCTTTACACCCTACTTGCAGGAATTCCAAGAACACAAATGTAGTTGATGGTATGGTGAAAGCTCTTGCGCGGGTCGTTTCAAGTGTACAGGTGAAGTTATACACTTTATTCACTTGCACTCTTTTCATTCACTAAAATCATTATTTTGTGGATTTAGATGTAAACAGTTCCTTTTCATGGGAAATGATAATTTCATTGTGTGTTCATATTTCATTTTTGGGAAGATTTTTACCCTTCCATTTCTTTTTAATTGAGGCGAGGGAGTGAGATTAGATAGTATGGTCACTGAAATCAGATGATTTCTTGATTTTTCTAGAATGGCTACCAGTTTGGATATCCTGGTAGGTGACTACATTTTTTTCTCGTGAGAGGGACGGGATTAGCTGGCATCCCATTTTTGGGCACCAGCTAGTACTAGAAGATTGGAAGTGAACACTCAACAACATTTTTAGCATCCTTTATGATAATAAGCTACAGCAAAGGACCCAGGTCATATTATTCGAAAACAAAGTGGATGCGGGAGCTGGAGCAAGAGTGAAAGTATTGAGTTTTGAAAAATTACGAAATTGTGAGCGGCTTCATAGTGTGATTATAATAATTATTTTAGATATTTAATGAGAAGAAAATATATATTTCTCTTTCTCACTTTTTTTCCTTATCTAAATTTGTAAATAATAATCTGTTAAAAGATATAAATATTGAATATGACGCAGAGGGGATAAGTACTTAGTTGCATGTTTTAGTAGTTATGCTGATGTTTGTCCAAGTCCCAACCTTAGAAAGGGTATATTATAACCACAGTATATTTTTAATTAGTGAGATGATGAGAAGTGATCTATTAGTACTTTGCATTAGATATGTGACCACTGCCATGTAGCGTGAAATAAGCGGCTGAGAGAGTGATCCGCTTTATGATTGAATAAATCCATGGATGGTTATCAATCGATTAGCGCATTTCTCGCGGATTCTCTCAAATCCGCTGAATCTGCTATCCCAACTAGGAGTGGATCCCACATGGCAGTTTCATGTGACGGGACAGAGAACTAAATGTCGGGTAGATCTAATTGACAGAAGAATCAGTCGAAAATTTTCAATATCAGTGGAATCTCCAAAATTCTTGGTTTGGTTAAACACCAGTGTAATACAAATAGATTTTTTTAGTATGGTCGCTAGAGCCTTGTTCTAAAAATTTGAAGTCTTGAAATTTGACCATTCAAGGTAGTAGAAACATTCAAATCTCAAGTAAAGTAGTTTGGATAATCTAACTTTGTACCATACTATCTGTATATTGTTTATTTTCCTTCTAGATTATGACGATCTCTGTTTCCCCGGTCAATTTGTGTGTTATTACGATTGATGAGTTCGGGTCCTGCTAAGGTATCTTAAGACTTGTATCAATGTTATTTATCTGTTCTTTTATGCTATTGATTTGTACTAAACTACTAATACATGTTGGTAATCTTAAGATTATTATTAAGGCTGTTGAACATTCTATTTATTTTTCTGTTTTCTAGCCGTTATAAATCTTGGGTACACCAGTGCATGTGGAAAGTTTGATTACTTGCCATGCAAAAGTTGAATGCTTTTGACAATTGTAATGAATCTTCAGGTGCCAGACACAAGTGAAGAAAGCCTGGCGGCTGTAGCTGGAATGTTTAGCAGTAAAGCTAGAGGTATTTGATGCTTCTGTTATCATGTTGCTTGTACATGCTCCTAGGATATTAAAAATAAATAGCTAGGGGAAACAATCAAACTTTCAGGAAGCATAACAGAGTAGGCACCCAACTGTTAGCATGAAGTCCCATAAGGCTCTAAAAATAGAAACTTTACATTAGAAACTTAGGATGCCTTCCCGGAATGTAAATTGCAAGCGTATTTTGGAGATTTTCTGTAAGTAAAATCGCATATTGAGTAGGGCAGAGGTTTAATGTTATTTTTGTTGTTTGTAAGGGTACTTTTCTTATTCATGAACCTTCACTTTCAAAATCACTTCCTAGTTCATGTTTTCCTTTGTTAGAAAATCGTTTTTGCATGCTATTTAATGCATTTAAAGTAACTCCAAATCTATCATATATTTCTAACAGGGATTGAGTGGAGCTTAGATAATGATGCATCCAACACTGCTGTTTTAATTGCTAGTGAAGCTCATGCGATTACGTTGGCTATTGAGGGCTTGCTGGGTGTTGTTTTTACGGTGGCTACTTTGACAGATGAGGCGGTGGATGTTGGTGAGGTATTCTGGTGTTAGTAGCTTTACATGGTTCTGTAGGTTCAGACTAAACTAGAGAAATAAAAAAACTTAAAATTAAACTAGAGAACTCTAAACTACACTTGTGATTTTTGACCATTGAAATGATCCACGTACTTTCTTTTCCTCCTTAAGCGACATCAGAGCTTTGGAATTAAAAATTTCTGTTGGTTTTCCACAAAGAGACTAAAGTTACTCCATTAAATTACTTACCACAGCAAATATTCCCTGGCCAATGAGTTATTTCATTATGTAATTATATTAGATAATTACTTCCATGCCAATGCTTGAAACACTAGCAAATGGCTTTATACTTTGGTACCACACGGCATTTTGCTATTTCCATTATGTTTTTGTGAAGTTCATGAATCTTGCCTTCTAATATTGAACTTTTCACCAAAATTTGAACCTTAATTTATAATTTTATATATTGTATGAGTTTCTTCTTCTCTTGTATGTTCTGATTCTTATTCATGTGAACACCTTTTTCTGCTTTCCTTATTTCTAATTGTGACATGGTTAACTGTTTTTGTAAACCAAAATTCTTTAGTTTTATTCTCAATTATTTGCTGCTACCCTCAGGTTGAATCTCCTAGAGGTGAGTCTGACTCGCTTGTGAAGTGTAGTGGGAAAACTGCTGTTCTGTGCACATCTTTGGTAGATACAACATGGTTGACCATACTTGATGCGTTGTCTCTGATTTTATCAAAGTATGGCTATTTCTTTGGGCTTGCAATTGTATTAAAGTTTCAAAATTTGTTACCTGACATGATACATTCTAAGGTCACAAGGGGAGGCTATTGTGTTAGAGATACTGAAAGGATATCAGGCATATACGCAGGTAACTATTTACCTCTATCGGTTTACATACATCACTCTGTGTTTAACAAGTTCGTACTTTTTGATGAATTTTTGTATGGCATTATTCCACAGGCTTGTGGAGTTCTTGGTGCTGTAGAACCTTTGAACTCATTTTTAGCTTCTCTATGCAAATTTACAATAAATATTCCCAGTGAATTGGATAAAAGAAGGTATGCCTTTTAACCGGTTAGGGACATTTTCCTCTACAGCTCTGGTTTTGTCTTCCATAGTAATATTTTTTGTAGATGTTTTCATATGCTGTCATGGAAAATGATGACTTGGACTATAAAGCAACTTGGATTGATGATCTTCTTTGATCTACTGAGGGGGAAAATAAAAAGTTCTTCGGGCTTTAATTATCCCTTCCTTAATTTTACACAATTGCGAAAATATGAAGAAAAAAAAAATCAACTTTTTGTGGGTGTTCTGGATTTCTTTTATTGACTTGATGATTGATATTTTGGTACTTTTTCTCACTTGGCATGTGATGGAATCATGATCATATGGACCAAAAATCCTCTTTTAGTTTTGCTGTCATTTTTTTTGATCTCAAGTCGCCAGAAAAAAGTTTGAAACTGTACCTAATTATAGAGTTCTGCAGTGGCTTACAGTCTCCTGGTTCAAAACGCATTGACCTATCAACCGATCTAAGAGATAATATCATCCTTACTCCCAAGAATGTGCAGGTACTTTGGTATTTGTTCAGAGTTGGGTCATCTGTATGTAATCATGTGAACAATCTGCTTCTTCAAAATTTTTTTTTTCGTTAATTAATCCATCTATTTTTCTTTATTTGAGGTTTTTGACGCATATGTAAGTTTCGCTTGAACCGTGTTATTCAGGCTTTAAGGACTCTCTTCAATGTAGCTCATCGGTTACACAATGTTTTGGGACCTTCTTGGGTTTTGGTATGCCTGCATTGTTTGAACTTTAAAATCCAAGCGGTGAAGTTTATGTTTTTGTAACTGTTCTTACCAACGGTTGTAGGTTTTGGAGACACTAGCAGCTTTGGACCGAGCTATTCATTCTCCACATGCAACTACTCAGGTAATTTGGAATGCTATGAAATGCATGCTATTTGAAATCTAATTACTCAATTATTGGCTACTTCAGCATATTTTTACATTACCCTTGGATGCTGTGGGCTGGGTAGGTTGAGTTGTTATCGCTTCGCCTGCGATTGTGAGATGTGATCTAAATATTTATAGGTATTGACCTTTATTGCTTAGGTTCAACGATGTCTATGTGTGTTGACTATGTTCATGACAGCAGACATTGTAATTCTCCAATATAGTATTCCAGGAAATGCTGAACCCGGTGTTCTAAGCATGAGTTAGGCTCCATTTGTTTGGCTGGAAAAAAAATTTCCGGAGTGAATAGTTTTCCAGGAAAAGATTTTCAAGTGAAATTTTAATTTTCCTTGGATTTTCTTGGTGGTTGTTAGCACACTTAAATTTTCCATGGAAAATATTATTACTACTCGTAACTCTACTGACTCGTTTTATCTTATATCTAACTTATATCATTAGTTTTTGCTAAAAAAAAAATATTTCTAATCAATGGATAAAATTATAAAAGATTCAAATTTGTTGCATGTTTTATCTTTGGAAAAATTTCCGCCCAAAAGGTGCGGAAGTTATTTTCCTTGATTTTGCACCAGCTTTGGAAAATAATTTCCATCAGATTTTGTTTTCCATCTAAACAAAGTTCAAATAATCAAGTTTTCCCTAAAAATGTTTTCTTCCCTCAAATTTTCTGGTAAAACAAACAAATCATTGTTGAAATATTGAGAGAAACTTTCTGATACTTGTAAATCTGATTGTTATGTGACAATTAATGTGCCTAAGAACTGTGAACACATAGATGCCAAATAAAACAATTCACTATGACTTACTGGGTATCTTTGATGAACTTGCAGAGTTTTCAGTTGTATATAGAATTGCGAAATATATGAATTTGGGTCCAGCAATTCCAGTTGTTTCTTGTTTGTTCGCACGTGTTGTTCATTGCTTCATGTAACTATTTGTGTTACTTAAGGTCTTTGATCAATATTCTTTAAATCGTCACATGTATAACTTTAGGAGGTGTCATCTGCTGTCTCAAAACTTGCAAAAGAATCATTGGGGCAGTACAGCGACTTCACTATCCTTTCTTCCTTGAATTCTCAGGTCAGTCCTAAATTATCCCATCTTTTCCTCGTATTATGGAAAATATGCATGATCTAACTTTTGTTCATCTTCCTGTGCATGAAGTTGTTTGAGAGCTCTGCAATGATGCACATAGCGGCAGTTAAATCACTTCTTACTGCACTGTGTCAATTGTCTCATCAATGTATGACACAGACAATGAGTGGTTCTGTGCAAGCACCTAGTCAAAAGATTGGAAACATTAACTTTTCTGTGGAGAGAATGATAACAATCCTTGTCAATAATTTACACAGTAAGTATGAAGCAACTTTGTTGAAGTTTAGTTCATAACTAATTTAGTTCCATTTTTCCTTGTCTTTTAGTTTCCTATGTCTGCTTGTTTTATTTACCCCCTTTGACTGAGCACTGAGAAAGGTTCTTATGCCTAGTTGGGCAATCGAGTCTTTTTTTTTTTTTGGTTGTTGATGATGTTAAACAAACTTGATATTAAAGCCCTTGAAAATGTATAAGGTTGGAAACCTATTTAGTATTTACTAAGAGTGTATTGTTTAAAAAGGCCGAAAATGATACTTTCTTTTAGCGATATTCCTTACTAATTTGTAGAGGATTAAAAGTTGAGATCAAATATGCAGATAGAATATCAAGAAAGTTTACAATTTTTGAAAATAATTCATAATATTAATTCTGGGTACTTGGGAGTTTTAGCTATTAATAAGTGAATTGATTCTGCCCTAAATAGCTAAGAAGCATAGACTCTGACACGGATAAGATTTGGTTACGGGCACGGGCACAGATGCGGCAACTTTTGATTAGTACTAGACGCGGATGTGGTGAGGATTTGACATTTTTAGTTTCTTAAGAAGTCTATAATTATTAAAATAAGATAACTTTGAAAAAGAATTAGTATAAGCAAAGTTAAAGATATTTGATGTAAATCTATGCTATTCAAACAAGAAAAGCAAAATCATATGGGGAAATATTTGACGTAAATCCATGCTATTAGTTTTAAATCAAAGGGGAAGACGAGAGGGGATTGTTTCTGATCGTTGGGAGTGGCCAATTGATTGTCTTGCGTATTGCGGGGAGTATCTTCTTAAGAAGACTGGGGCTTTTTTTAAATTCTTTTGTGGTTTAACACTTGGTCATACAAGTATATGACCTAATACTTCGTAAAGTTAGATAGAAAGCAAAGCCAACAATGGAAACTTGACGTGTCCTTGGCATGACCCCGGTAAGTCTTGATGCAGTCATTTGCTTTGTATTTATTGGCATTTGTAGCGTGTCCGACACGTATCCTGGAGTGTCCAAGGAGAATCTGAACCCGCTAAGATTTCAACACGAGTGCAGTACCCAATTTGGAGTGTCCGTGCTTCCTAGCTAAAAGCTTTAAGCTGAATACGTATAACTTTTTTCTAATGATTTGTTTGATTGCAGCTTTTAAGGAAAAAAAGCCCGTCTAAGAAGTGCCTGCTTTTAAAAGCTAGACACAACAAGTTTAAAGCTTGCAGCTTTTTTCAGGTCCATACACTAAAACAAGACAACTTAAAAGCTAAGTTAAATGCACACCAATTTTAAAGCCTAACAAAACAGCTTGAGCTTAAAGCTGCAGCTAAGCAAACCTGCTTTTTTATTTTTATGATGCAACCAGACAAACCCTAATTCTAACTCCCGAATTACTTTCCCTTGATAATCAGAGTAAAAGGATTTCAAAAACAACCCTAAGCTGAGTTTCATCAAATTTGACAATAATAAAGCAAAAACATACCAATATATATCTTGATGCAGTCATTTGCTTCAATCCCAGCATCTGCACCACAGAATTTTAATACATACAAAAATTAAACATGACAGAGGAGCAGACCAAGAAAAAAAAAACGTAATTATCTACAAGAAAAACCAGCAATTAAACAAAAAATAAATAACAAAAGGTAAATGACGGACGAACATATATAAGTAGGAAATTGGAGCGGGGGTGAAGAGTATGTATGACTGACCGATGGTGGAGAATCCGACGCGGCGGCGCTTCTTGGGATCGTCGGCGGGGTCGGCGGAGTGGTTCTTCGTCCCCATTTTCGGCGGTTAGGGTTTCGTCTGGAGCGGGAAAATTGGTAGAGAGAGGCGGGAAATGAAGAAGGCGCTATCAGTCCCTGTGATAGATAATAATATATGCGGAGATTCGGGTATATATATATCAAAGGGACCCAGGGGCTATAACTTCGAAATTACGGGTTTATTTATCTTTTAAATTTTTTTTTCCTTAGAAGCTGTGTTAGTAATTAGTTGTTTAGTTTTGAAGTTAAAATTATTTGTTATTTTGTTCTAAATAAATTATAATTTTAAATTGCATGCACTTCAATTTCTATCATAATTACAAATAATATGACTCATTTGCTTAAAAAATTATAACCAAACAAATGTGTATTACTTCGACCAAAAAAGTATGGCTTAATTTGTAATAGTTCTGCTTGTATTATACTAGTGTAATGTCTCCTGAAATTATACTTTTTATTATAAAGCAGGTATAATATTTTTATTTTGGGAAAATAGAGGAAATATTTACCGCTACAAAAATAGAATTTTATAAATAAAACTATAAAATTGTCTCCAAAATTTTTTATTGCATAATTTTATTTTCGTGACTATACACACTTTTCTTATCCTTACACTCTCAGGAGGAGTATTAGATACTCTTTACCGTATTTTTATTGTAAAAGCGGTAAAGTATGTATATATGGAGGATAGAATAAGTGTAATTAAGATTATTTTAGAAATTGGTGATATAAAAAGTAGAAGCATCTTTCGAAATTA
>MKEJ01073802.1:0-10289 GCA_001753735.1 Embelia ribes | reverse complement strand
TCTTTTTTAGGATAACTTCCCTGGCATTCCCACCAGTTTCTCTAAATAGTTACTCATCTACTTTGTAAATTTCATCCTCTATCCTATAATAGACTCCAAATATTAATATCCTACCCATCGGTATATCTATCTAAAAGCTTATAATAATTAAAATAATATAAATCCAATTTTTTAATGCATATTGACCAATACATACATACACAGATGACATGTATATGCACGTCCCCTCCAATGTTTTCTCCCTCTAACACAATCAAGCTCTATTCTCTCTCTCCAGCTACCAACCCAACCCTTCTTTTCTCTACATCCTCTCCGCTCCATCCCATGCATATAAATACACATGAGAATTGAGAATGATATTTTTGGTTTCTTCTACAAGTATAATCGGAAATTGAAAGTAGGAGCGAAATTAGCAATCTTGAAAACTGCATGGCACCGGATCTGCAGTGACGTAGCAGGGTTGATATGTTATTCAGTTAATTTTTTCATATAATAATAGTTTAAAAATATTATATCAATAGGAGAGAATGAACAGTTGGTTCTCTTGATCAAGAGACTCCATTGTAGCTAATTCATTATTTTAGAAGAGTTAAACCGGATATAATTGCACTAAGGGGATGTTATTTTGATACTCAATCTCTAATATAAAAATAGATACCCCATTTTGGAGTGATGGTGGGAATACTTTTACTTAAAATGGAACTCAAAAGTTATTATAGCGAATAGAAAAGTCACAATCAAGAACAACGAATAAGATTCTTTTAGCATCGTTCATTGTTTATACTTCCCAATGCACATTTTGAATTTAAAAATAAAAATATTAGGATTAATATCATTTTTTCATCCCTGGACTATAGGCTAAATCCCATTTTTGTCCTTATATTTTCATATTATGTATTTTAAATCCACAGACTTTTCGTATTGTGCCTTTTTTGTCTCTTACTTTAACGTCATTAAAATTTTCCGTTAAGTATGATAATGATACAAAACTTTGCACATGATTCTTACTCTTTTATATCTTTTGGTTCATAACTTTTAATATTTGAAAATCTTAAATTCAAACATTACATTAATGCTATCACTAAATCAAGCATTTAATTAACAAATATATCATAAATGAAGTCCAATTATATGTGAAAGTTAATGAAAAATTATTTGAAATATTAAATTCAAACATTACATTATTGTTATCACTACTTATTTTAAAAAAAGTATAAATTTTAAATGATTTAAAGTAACTTAAGTAGGACACAAACTCTTGACTTTGTTAGATTTATGGATAAAGTGCATAATATATAAAATTTAAGGACTAAAACTGCATAATACTAAAATGTAATGACAAAAATGGAACATACTATATAGTTTTGGGACTAAAAATAAAATTAACCCTAAAATTCAAAGAGGGGTAAGTAAAACTGCATTCATTTTCACAAAACCACGTTTTAGGGAAAAAAATGAAAATTGGGAAATAGAATGCATAAATTATGGGTTAATTTCTTTGCAGTTGTACGAGAGAAAAACATGTCGGCGAGAACAAGCCTTTGAGAAAAATGAATCCGATTAGACTATTTGTTTTGAGAAATGCTAATGTTTACATATGCGTAAGGTTTAGTACGTAGTGCTGCAGTGAAAATTTTACAATTTTAAATTATATTTATAATTTATGTTAATAGAAAATATATAAAAGTATTTTAATCTCATATTATCAAGTTCTCTCGGGTTCACGATGAGACGTGACAAGTGACAGTATGAGAAACTAATACGCCATTGTGGCATGATCAGCCCCCCATGGATTGGCCCCCCAATAACTCCTTTCAGAAACAAAACTTTACCTCTTGAATCAATACCACTTTATTTAAATTTTGGAAATTGATTATAATATATGTGTTTTAATATAATTTTTTATATAGATAATCTGTACCATTAGATTTATTTTGATCCAATGGATGAAATAATTAAAATAAATATAATCGTTGGATCAAACTGGATATAACATTTTAAATTATTCTCGCGAAAAATTGTGACTCACAATTTTCAAGACATCATTATTATTCTCATTCTTTTTTCAAAGCTAAGACATTATCTACATGCACATGGTGTATTAGACCCATGACATTGACACCAGAATAGAGATTAGGAGTTACTTGCTTAGTTAGACATCTTACTTTTTTGGGACTAACCGACAGGGAAAAAAAATGTCACATCCAATAATATTTCCTTTAAAACAAGTTAGGTATGTTTCTTTCTAACTTTTAAGCATTTTATTTAGAAAGAAAAATTGGTGGATCAAATTCAAATTTTAGCTTATTTAAGTAAAAATAATAAAAAGCAGGTAAATGGTGCGACCAAATATCATCCCCTTGTGCAAGAAAGGATTAATTACTCTAAAGGTCCCTTCATTCATCCAGATTTCTATTCGGTCCCCATAGTTTCATTTAAAATTACATCTGGTCCCCATAGATTTAATTGAAACAATTACAGTCCTATGTTTTGAATAAGTGAAATAATTGCATCTCAAACAACAACAATAACAAGAAGAAAACAACGAACCAACCATTAATGTAATTCACCCAAAAAGAAAAACTATGTTCCAATAAAGTCAAGGCCGTAGTTTTATCTACTAATCCATTTACCTTTCACTATCGTGAAATTTTCAATTGGTCTATTAATTTGAGGCGAGGACAATATTAAGAACTAATTATCATGCATCACTTGCTTACTTTCAAAGCAACACTTAGATTCTTTCCCTTGGAGCTTTAAAGTTAAAAAACTAGCTTTTTTGGATTATGGGAAAAGTTGAACAGATAACATAAATATAACTTAGCAACAAAATTTCAAACAAACAAAAAAAAAAAAAAAAAAAAAAAAAAAAAACATCAGCCTCAAAACTTAACAACAAAATATAATTTCCCTTTTAAATAAAAAATATATATATTAACTTAAAAATTGCAATCAAACAAGCGCTTTAGAGGGGTGTGATTTAATAAGAAAAGTGGTTGTACGTGTTATTGTTTCTTATTTGCATTGAGGGAGAATAAGGATGAGGGGAAAATCATCAAAAAATTAAAAAGCTATTACAGGGAAACATAATGATATAGTATTTATCACATGGGGAAATCCAAAATTGGAATATTCAAAATAATTAGATAGTTATATTTTGGGACATTCAATTATTACAAAATAAAATAGATTATATTGTGTGTAAAATCAAATCAAATAAAAAATGGGCAAACTTGGTCATTAATCTTTAATATAAAATTTAAATTTAAAAATATTTATTTAATTTTTTTTTGTCAAATTATCTAATTATTCTTGAACAATGGAGTATAAAAATAAAAATAAAAAATTCTATCCCATGAACGTACATATATCAACCATCTAAAGTCGATAATATAAAAAAATTCTATACCTACTATAGATGTAAAGAGCTCCCTTAATTAAAATGTGATTGCCCCTCAGCACTGAACAGTTGTTCTGCCTATTTTTGGGCTGAAAAAATATTTATATTGATTTTGATCCCAACATTACCTGCAATGAGACAAGTTGAATAAGTTTGTTACAACTATATAGCTACAATTAATTATTAGGTAGAGAAATCTTATAAACCTAAATAACTCACATATTCCGAAACGATAAATCTAAGTATTATTACCATCTCTCAACACGCATGATCACTTAAATGTCACGTTGATGCGTTGTCTCATTCTATGATACTTATCGATGGCAAACACTGTGCAATGGTGATGGTGCTTACCATTACTCTTCAAAAGTTTTCAAAATTTTTTTTGAAATCTACTAATTGGTGCGCATTGTTTTTTCAATTTTCCCCTAAAAAATTACAATTAATCATAAAATAAAGGATATGCTAGCTCCTCATACAACTCATTTCGTTAGTTTCCGCTCGCCCCACCAAAACAAGACAACTTGTCTCCAAACTAGGCAACCCGAAACTCTTGCCTCATAATTTTGCACCACTTATTAATCACTTAATTAGTCTTTAAATATACCAATGAAAACCAATGATAAAAATAAAATAAAAAAAAAGGGTTAGCCCGCCATAGCTTACGTTAGTCTTTCTTTATTTTTATATCACGAACATATCACATTACCACAACTACAAACAAATGATTATTACGGCACCGATAATCGTGTCATATAATTAAGTCCTAATTAATAATGCTTAGCAAAGTGCATTATTATCGGTTTTGATCCCACCAAACAGATAAGAGACTTCAATTTGCTTTTAGATATTACTACATATTTTAACTTATAAGTGAAAGTGATCATAATGGAATGAGATGCTTAAGTATGTTAATCAAGATTACAGATTAGTTTAATTCCAGTGGCCGACACAATAACCAATCATGGAGCTCCTTATTGACTGCAAACTTGCGTCTTTTATGGACAATATTTTCGAAAGTAGCAACATATATTTTTCAAGAGTTGGCATCCTTTTAATTTGACATTAGCTAGAATTGCCTTAGCTCAATATCTATTTTTGATTTTATAAATGACTATAGTACGCAAGATTTGAAGCCAAAAGGTAATATTCAATATTTGCGATAACTACTTGGATTATATTATTATCTTGCTTGGGTAATAATTGATAAGAAACGAATGTCAAAATAGATTGATATTGGCTGCTTTTGGGACAAACATTTTTTAAAAAGTCCATTTGTAGATGAATTTCGAAGAATGAATTTCTAAATAAATACTACTAAAAAAAATTAGTATTTGGTGAAAATTAATTTTTAAGTCCTTACATATTTAGAAGTCTTCCTGATATGTTTGGCTACTAAATCTGAAATGACTTACAAATATGAATTCCATTATCATTGCAATAAATTTATGATAATAAATCAATGATCAATAAAATCTTAAATTTATTATCATAAAAAAACTGAAAGCATTACCAGAAAAAAAATTTAATAATTAACTATTTAAAAAAAAACTTATTCATTGCTAAAGTTCAAATTTTATTAAAAAAATCTAAACATTCAGAGAAAAATAGAAAAAAATAATTTGTCATTTCAATCGATTATTTCATGAAAATAAATTTGAATTTGCAATTGCATTTCGAACATGATCCATTGGAGTTTATTCTTCATCATCCAACGTATTGTCATCACTTTCAGTATCCTCATTCATATTCAAGCACTATTCATTTCTATCATATTTTCTGAATTCTTCATCAAATATTGTTTCTTGTCTTATAAAGTTATGTACTGCCATTGAAGCCACGACAATTAATCTTTGTGCTTCGAATGGGTAGGGAGCTATACATTTGAGAATTGGCCATCGATCTTTTCAAATACCAAAACAACGTTCAGTAACATTTCGCAATGAAGAATGCCTACGATTAAAAAATTCCTTAACTCCATTTGGTTAATGACCATTTTGAAAGACTGATATGTGATAGCAGGGTCATTTGTATGGTGTTAAATATTCCTTTATATTTGGATAACCAACATCGACAAGATAATATTTTCCTATATAAAAGGTAATTAGAAAATTGAAATAAAGAACAAACTTGTATGAAAAAAGTGACGTATAAACATACAATTAGGAGGTTTTGAAAAGTTCAAAATTGGGTGGTTTATAACTTCAGTAAATATATGGGAGTCGTGAGCTGATTCTTCTTATCCGGCGCAAACAAAAGTAAACATCATATCAAATGAACAAGCAACCATCACATTTTTTGTGCATTTGCCTTTTCTACCTCGATATGGTAATTGTTCACAAACTAGAATAATTGAATCAATATGTGTCCAATCAATTGCGCCAATGCACCACTTCAATGATTTTAAAAAGTAATTTAATTATCAATTTTATAAAATTTACGTTAATAAAACAAATTTAAAATTCAACCTGACCTTGAAATGTGGCCAAATTTTGGAATTCTCACGAATTTAACTGGGAACTCGATCGAATGATGTATGAACTATGATTGATGTATCGTCCCAAAAATTTTCGGATAAATTTTTCACATTTATAATAATATTATAGAAGTATATAATATTATTATTTGCATTAATAAAGTATTAATTGCATGTTATATTTCTTATTGTTGATTCTTCGTTGTGTACGAGTTGATTGTGCACCCAATATTGATATGAGTTTTATGAGTTAGAGAAAACTCCGTAGTTTTTCCCAATTCGGATTTTTCACGTAAAAATTGTTCGTGTCATTTACTTTTTGTTTGTGTGTATTGATGATTTCGTTTCCTTGCATTTGAATAATATTTTTTATTTCCATTGCACATTTAATTTGGGTTTAATAGTTTGTTCGTTAAGGTTGTGCGATTTTTTGTCGGCTTGCAAACGCGTGTTGTTTTGCCCAACACTCATTGTCATCGAGGTTGAGACAAAAATTGTTTGTGTTATTTATTATTTTTAAATACTAAATTTATTTGTATATAGTTAAAATTTACATTTACATGTTATATTTATAAAACTCAATAATTATTAAATTATAATTTTAATTTATATTAATATTCAATTATATTAAGATAATTTTATATTTTATACTTTTTATTATTAATATTAGTGGACAGAGAAGAGAGAATTAATTAGCTTTTTAAATATAATTGTAAAATAATATGACATGACAATGAATATATTAATTTTATATATTTAATAAATGAATTTTTTTTTAATATCGAATAATTATTTTAGAGGTTATTCATTTTAAGTTACCTTATGTTAATTGAATACATATAATAAAATTTAAATTTTGATTATTTTAAACGAGAGAAAGAACAAATTTTAGTGAAATATTATGCAATGCTATAAAAAGAAAACGACTATGCATTGTAACATTCACAAAAAGACGAAGTGTTCGTACATGACGTGGCATGATAAGACGATGGGGATCATGAACGGATGGAAATGGGCAATGGACCCCACGGAGAAATTTTGACTTGGGATAAATTACACTTTGCTCCACGAGGTTTCTTAGAATTGTAGAAAATCTCATAAAAGTTTTGGAATTACACTACTCCACCGTGCATATATATTTATTGCACTTTTCCCCCTAATTTTGGAGGCAAAATGAATTCATCTTAAATTCCATAAAGACCCTTAAAATTAATAACATATCATTTAACTAGAACCTTTTCTGTAGCTTTTAATTTGTTAAAGATAGATTGTATAATTATATATAGATAAAACATTTTCCTTATATACAATGGACTTTTTTTATATAAATTTCAAACTTGTATTGTTCCTTAGATCAAAATTTTATTTCAAATACCTAAGGGGATACTCTCATATATTTAGGGGCAAAGTGTAATTTACACTCCCATTTAAGATCAACCAATGAAGAGGCCCGTTTAGCCACGTGTCCCCTTAGCTTTTATTGGATAATAACTACTCGTGCAACAATATGTGATTAATTTAATTTTGACCAATCGCATTACGTAATGCGTGTCATTCTATAAATGGTTCAAATTTTATTTAAAGACTAGCCATAATGACAAAACTCAATCATGAAAATCTAAAGCACATGCATGCTCGTGCTACTTAAAAATAAATAAAAATGGCCTCATTCGATATTTTCTTGACTAATCAATATTTAAGTTTAACAACGTAAACGGAAAAATAATTATTTACAAGTTTGTAAATTATTGATCCAATAGATCCATTAACCTTGCATTGATCCGTCCTAATAAGAACATAATTGTGGTCGGTGTTCTCCAAGAAGCAAAAGTAAATTTAGATTATCCCATTGATTCAATTCCAGCAATAAAAAGCATCTTAAGAACCACGTTACAAATGTGAACAAAAGATAATATTAAACGATCCTTATTTTCAACCAACTTTGTTGTCTCATCCTATTTTGACATTGGATCATCATATTTTCAGTGTTTCGAAACATTGGTTAAAACGTGCTTTAAAAATGTTAGTATTTGGTAACCATACTGCCCCAAATATTGACAAAATGGTTTGAAAACACAATGTTCAATAATACAAAAATATGAATCTTTTACGCGTGACATTTTGAATCCCAATACAATGTATTACTATAATACTAGTGCATTAACCGACGCGTTGTGTGGTACTGAATTTAGATTTATTCTAAATTAGAATATATTAAAATGGATCTTGAAATTATATATATTTTTTTGGATAAAGATACATGAAATTTAACAACTCAAAAACATTGTGACCCCTTATTTTTCTTTGAATATAATTAAAAATTTATTCAAAATCAATTAAGTAATCTACAAAACAAATTATAAACAATTAAGTAATGATCCCAACAATAGTTATTTTTTTAATATCTATATAACCTAGAGTATTGCGAAACATAATAATTTATTCAATACAACACAAAGTTAAGCCAAACGATATAAATTACTTATTACCTTATTTTATATTATCATGAGGCTTGCCATTGAATTTCCCATGAGCCATGATTCAAACCTAAGAAGATCAAATATTATAGCAAATAAATTTATATAAATAAAAATTAAATTAAAAAAGCACAAAAAATACAAACTTATATTATATGACCAAAAAGTGATATATTTTATACATAAGCATATGAACATATCTATAAACCTAGATTATTGGTTTCATAAATATGAGGAAAATAAATTCTTTTTATATGGAAGAAAGATGAGAGAATGAATGACGTATATAATTTCTTATAAGCACATAAATTTAGAGTATAAATGCCAACTCTATGACTCAATAAATTCTCATATTCAACGAATGAAAGTTTTATTTTTTTGGAGTATAAATGCCACATTTATTGCTCTAGAAATTCTCACATGGCATTTTAAATTTTCATTAAACAATTTAATTTATTTATAATAAAGAAATTCCACATGTCATTTAATTAGAGTGCCACTTGGTGCAATCATACTCCGCTTTTAATTTATTATATATGATATGATATGATGTGTAATATGTCTCTACACATTAACTAAAATTTAAAAGTGATAACCCTATGATTTTTAACTGCTTCGAAATATGTTATATACGTTTATACATTGAATTTTTGGGCTCCTGATCATAAGCATATATGGAAGTATGCATCTTATTCATTACTTACATACGTTATATGCATGCATGTGTGTATTTCAAACTTTGAGTGAAATTAATTTTTATTAATTAATAATTAAGAAATTGCTGGTGTCATTTGGAGAGTACACCACTTAACGCAATACTACGTGAAAACTCCATTTTTAATTTTTGTATATGAAGTAATATACGTGTACAATAAATATTATTCAAATTTTCATAAAATTAATTTTTATTTATTTCTTTTAATTTATTGTATATGAAGTAGCATATGTGTACAATAAATATCATTCAAATTTTTATAAAATTAATTTTTATTTATTAACAATAATAGTAATTGAATATTGATACTTGTCGTAATCTATTGTTGAGACTCCACTTTTAGTTTATTGTTTATGATATGATTTTTATTAATTAGCAATTAAGAGACAATAGATGTCAATCAGAGAGGGCGCCATTTGATGCAATATTACGCAGAGACTCCGATTTTAGTTTATTGTTTATGATATGAAGTAATATATGTTTATAATAAATGTCATTCAAATATTTAAAAAATTAATTTTTATTTATTGTGTTTTAGTTTATTGTATATAAAGTAACATATGTGTACAATAAATGTCATTCAATTTTTCATAAAATTAATTTTTATTTATTAATAATAATAGTAATTGAAAATTGACACTTCATTTCTGTTTTTTTTTTTTTTTGCACTACTTGTTGTAACCTAATGCTGGGGCTCTATTTTTAATTTATTATATATATTTTAATCGAAACAAAATTTGGCAAGGGACAGATTTGTATCTATAAGAGCATCCTCAGCAGTATCTCTAAATAGGTTTTTAAATATATATATAATGACTTATTTATAGACCAACCCTAAAAAAACCCTTTCCTTAGACCACTACTATTACAGTAACCATCTCTAAAATAGTGACTTGGGTATTTGAGTCTTCATATTTGGTTACTGGGATAATTTTTTGGAGGCAGTCTTCAAATTAATTTTAACATTACAAAAGAAAGATATATCTAAAATAATTTATTATTTATAGACTGGAAAATAAGGACTATGATGTACAAATTCACTAATAATACGGAGACTCGAATATAGTGACTCAATAATAGAGACATTGATGGAATGCTGCAATGGTAGCTAGCGTGAATGATAATATCACTTACATTTTTAGTCACCTTACCGATAAGAATGCCTCAATCATTGGTGCATACTAGACTAATATCACATGCATATATTCTTTTTAATTTTAT
>MKEJ01073796.1:0-12603 GCA_001753735.1 Embelia ribes | reverse complement strand
ATAAGCTATCGAAGTCACAGATCAGGCATTTCAAAGTCAAAACTTAACAATTCTTCAACAACACGAAGAATTCAAAAAATATCATGAAGATTCAAGATCAAGCGCAAAGCTCTTAGATCAGGTGTTTTTCAACAAAATCTAGCTAGATCCATACCAAACTCTCGAAGCTGCAGATTAAATATTTAAGGAGAAGAATCAAATTACTACATTTATTGTAACTAGAAATTTCAGAGGATTGTACTCAATCAAATTCAAATCAATAAAATTACATTATTTCCTTAATTTTCCTGTCTTATTTATTTCAGAGAATTAGTGTCGGTCTTATTTTCCAAGATCCACTTATGTAGATGTGTAAAAGGTGGAATCTTGAAATTTCCCTAATTACAATATAAAGGAATATAAATTCTAACGAAAAAAATGCGAATAAAAAATTATTAATACTCTGTTATGGTAATCCCTAGCAATGGCGCCAAAAATTTGATCGCTCTGTAAATGTGTAAATTATTTTCCCAGAGAGCGGTGTAGTTGTACTCAGTAAGAAACCGCGTATCGATCTCAGATACTGCTACTGAACCCGAAAATCCTAAGAAATTTCTAACCGCACAATCCTATCTTTAGAATTCACTTTTTGTTACAAAACTAATTAATTTATGCTTATTCCTAAGTTCTCCTTGGTCGGTCTCGATATGAGAAAAGTGATGGCTAACGAATTGCTAACAACTTATCTAATATAAATGTTAACAACAATAATTAAAAGCCTTGCTTAAATGAGGAATCTAATAGTTTTATTTTTTTCCCCCTAATTCCCCTAATTAAAGAGTTTCAATAAAATTTGTCTAGAAATCACTGATACTTATAATCTACTTTATTTCTACTTACGGTGTCATCGGGAGTTTGTCAAATTTCATAACTACACCGAGATAATTTATAAAGTACTTAGGTTGAAAATAGACAAAATCAATTTTTGGATTAAGATTTATAAAATTATACTTATCAAGATTCAATTTAGAACATACTAAAGAATGCATTGCAATTAAATAAGAAAATATTTTATGCCACTAATTGGACAACTTAATCAAGAAGAAATCAATAACTTGCAAACTTCTATTAACTAGTAGTATTAAATTTCCGTACAATTTTTCCAAGTGAACCGACAAAATGAAAAAGAAGAACAAACGAAAACATGTGTGATGGGTTATTGGTAATGATGTGGAACGTTGGCCTCCTCTAATTCCATAGTCTTTTACCCTTTTTAACACGGAAAAACGAAACAAATAAGAACATAGGAGGAAGAAAAATAAATGATTGATAATGAATGATGGTGGGTGGTAGATGGAATGTTCAAATAAATAAACATGTGCATTAATATATCAGTAGGTAGGGTATAATAATTATTTTAAAAATAGGACTGTCCTTCTTTTTCAGTTATTTGATGGAAGCTCGCTTAAACTGTTAGTCACGTGTACTTTTTATACCTCAATTATTAGATCTGTAATTTTATCACAATTTCACAGTAAATTTTACAAACTCGCAGTTTCATATTTTTAATATCAATTACCTAAAATGCATATCAAAATCCCATTATACCGTAATATAACAAATTACGTGCATTAAATATTAAAAAATCGATGTTATTGTTCTAAAATTAACTCCTATTTTAAACATTTTATAACGCAATCAGCAATTTGTTATTCAACGAACATCGCATTGGACGTCCAATCATAGGCGTGCAACGCGAACTTGTTCTACAACACCAGGTTATACGGTCCAGATTAGTCAGTCGGACTGATACGAGCTACTGAAACTACTTCACCACTATACTTTCCTTTTAACGCATATACGGTTCACAAAATCGCAAGGAACCAAAAAAACACATAAAGTTCTTGCTTTTTGAGGTATAAAGTTCAAACACTCCGTTAACGCAATCCAGCAAGAGTAGAACTGCTTGCAAATCTAAAAATCAAATAGGACAAAAAAATCAAAGATTCATTATAACACGGAACCATCGTTTACACGATTATACTCCAACATCTAACAACAGCCAAAAAGACCGAATGCAGCTGCTGCATTTAAGCTTACAACAACGTAACTTAGAATCTCGAAACTATACTCTTTACTTTTTCTCAATGTGGCCGCAAAGTCACTTTTTGTCGGATGACGAAATGCTGTAACGCTTGAAAAATTCTCTAAATCCGTATGCACTTTGATCATAATTGAACTGGCAATTTGTATCCAAAAAACAAAGGGAAAAAAAAACACTCATAAACAAAAAAATTCAAGAAACATAACTGAATAAGAACATTTCTCCAAATGACAAATACCATATTTTGGCATAATTTAGATTTGACAAAGGTGAGTGACATTTCAAAAGAAAAATAACTTACCGGTAAAACTTTCACAGAGTATTTGGTAATGTTTGGATCAGCAACTCTTCCTTGATTACTTGCCTGTACCAGAAAAATATGATTATCAGAATATTTATTTCAAATATTTTATGCAACAATAACATAGAAACCATAATACAACAATAGAGATGACAGATTTCAAGCACACTTGCGAGGGACTATGAAATATTTCGATGAACGGGTATTCCTTCTGCTGTCGTGATATACAAAATCCAGGATACTTTGGACATTCAACCTGAAACACCCACCCAAAAAATTCAAACTAAGCGAACAAAGTAATATTATGATAAGACAGGAACACAAAAATGACAGAAAGGCCAAAAACCAGAGTATAAGGGGTGAACAAAACAGAAAAATTCCCTTGATTACAAGTTAGTAGGAGAGAATGAAGATTTACATCTAAAGCGGCATATGAAAAGTCCAAATATTAAGCTTCTCTTACGCGCATAAATTTGACGTGAGGATAAAATTCGGCAGCAGATTCCTCTATTACTTTGTCAAGATGCTTTGTATAGTTACCCCTGGCATCATAGAAAACATTTCATTTTGCAAAAAGTAAATAACGTGAAAACAAGAGGTGACAAGTTCCAAGAATTGAAGACAGAAAATTACTTGATGGTGAATGCAACAACCATAGGACTTCCTTCATGTAGAAGCTGGACAAATTGGCGCTCCGAGGTAAAATGGATAACCTTCGAAGGCCCGAGATCCTTTGGATAACCAGTGTAATACCTTTAATTTTCACAAAAGCAAATTAGAACTAATGAGAAGGAGAAACCTCCCAAAGAAATAGCTTATTTCTATATCTGCACCAAAACATTTACACGAGTTATGGATAGAAGCCTGTCATTTATTCAAACATGTCTATCCATATAAATGCATATTTTGCAGAATTCGAAAATTTTTATTTCATTTTCTTCTAATTTCACTAAATCTTATTTATGTTCATCTTGACAGCCCTTGTGACTTTGTCTTGACCAGGAACAGAAGTCTGTCTATATAACTATACATGTAATTGCATACAAATAACGCTATCATTTTTTTTATTGGAAATAAAGGCAGAAAAACATGTGTACACGTACTTGCATGTTGCACGAAGATTGGTCATCATTTCACCAAATAATGATGACTCAGCCATTTAGACACAGCCACAGAACGATGCCAAGCGTACTTCTGTAAGATTTTGTATCAAAAACCAGCTAACAATGAGATCCAACTTCGCCAATCCGCTAATGATTTAAAATTTGATAACACTTATTTAGGGTATCAATAGGTTGCCTATGGTAAAACACATACATAAAGTTCTTCTAGAATCATATCGAAGAAATGAAAAAAAAATAAAGATATAATGAAATTAACACTTGATGACATGAAATATTAAATAAGACCTTGTTTCGGCAACTGTTTCTTTCCTTGAGAGGTTGATAGTCACTAAAAAAATTCAAGTTTTTGAAACTCCGAAATTTGAGAACTAATCTCTTAATAACAATGAAAATCACTACAAAATAGTAAAAGAAAAAAATCAAATCTTTGTCAATTTGCAACCCCAACAATCCAATGTGATATCTTATTATGGTTCCATTTAGCTGACCACAATTTATTGGGATTTTAAAACGTGGACGATGATGGTGAATTTATCAATTTGCAACCCCAAGTGCCAATCAAACTAATGTAAACAGAATTCTAACATTGATAGCATAAATAAAGCAAATGGATTTATGAACTAATCTCTTACTAACAATGAAAATCACTCCATCCATAAATTATTCCACATATTTACCGGACACATATTTTTAATAAGCTTTAAAATATAATAATTTAATATTTTAATGTAACATAAATATCAAATATATCCTTATTTTAGATCCGAAAATGTAAATTTGACATTTTTGTTACATTCAAATATTAAGTTATCATATTTTAAAACCTGCTAAAATGTAAAAGAGAAAGATAATCTAAAAAATATATATCAAAGAAAGAGATAATTTTAGTTTCTTTAACCAGAAATAAATGTAGCAAACTTCCTTTTTTATCCGAAAAATCAATCTCTGAGGATGAAAGATTGTTTTGTAGCAGTATTCTTGACATAATTTATGGAAGCACAAATTAAATGACTGTTTAGAAAAACACTGCTCTTAAAATATTGCAATTATAATAACTTTCCCCTTTCAAAAACTAAAACATTGTAATTAACCCCAAAAAAAAATGAGAATATCATAGTTGATACTCCTATTACTAACCTGAAAATTTGTGGCTAGTCTTTCTCATTTAGAAAGTTATTTCTCTTAATATAGAAGTTGATCATTTTCAAACTTTCTAGAATGCTCTAAGGCTTGACAATGCTATCAATTTAACGTAAAATCTTATCATAATGGGGCTGTATCTCCTAAATTTCTACAGAATTTATGTATAAATTTTGAAATTTAACATTTTTGTTACATTAAAATGTTAAATTTAACATTTTTTTTATATTCAAATATTTAATTGTTATATTTTAAAACCATGTCCCGTCAAAATCTTCAATAATTTTTCAATGGAGGAAATATTATTTTTTATTCAGTGTATATTTCACTCATGAGTGAGTATTATCTCACTCAACTTATCAGTGCGCAAACTCTCTCACCAAAATATACATACATATACTATTGTGTATATAGTATTATTATTGTAAGACTTTTGAGGTTTTGTTGAGTAATACTGCTGTGGTGTGTGTGCACGGTTCAGTAAAAAGGAGAAAGCAAAATTTTAATTACTACAAATTAGAGTTTTGGAAAGACAAATGGGCATACAACCCTAAGTGCCAATCAAACTCATTAAAACAAAAACCGACATTGATCAAAATATAAAAAAACAAATGAGCTTACTAATTTCTATTAACTTTATGCAAAATCATAAGTAAAATCATATATTCGTAGAGCTTGAATGAAAAAAAGGCTAAAATTCTAACAAATAATTAAGCAACCACTAAAACATGAATTGCAAATTAACCACTATCAACAATGAACTAACCACAAACACATCAACGACCGATTACTATATAATCAGGACAGATATACGATTACCTTAAGGGAGAGTCGTGGAGCAACGGCAGAGAGAGAGAGAGAGAGAGAGAGAAGACCTCAGTGTAAAACGAAGGGGGAAAACAGGCCCATTTCTTTAAGCCCAACTAGTGGCCCATTACTTTAACCAGAAAAACATATTCAGGAAAATCATTGCAAATATTTTTTTATTATTAAAAATATTTGATTAATGTTTCGCCGCACCTTCAGTATAAAAAACTAAAAAAAAAGAAAAAAAAAGACACTAGCAGGCTTGATTTGAATGAATTACATTTATCCATGAATCTATAAATGCATGTGCCTCCTTTCATAAATTATTACATAATATATTTTTTTATAAAATTTAAAAATATATTAATTTACATTTTAAAATAACAAAAAAATCAAATTAACCCTCATTATATATTCAAAATATAAATTTGACATTTTTGCCAAATTTAAATATTATATTATATAATTTAAAACCTCTTGAAATTTGTGGATGTTCAATAATTTGCAGATGGAAATAGTACCTACTGGTGCCAAAAACCTCTATGCCTTCACTTGGGAGAAAATAAATTTGAATAATTATGTGATAACAGAATAAAAAATAAAAATAATAATTAAATTAATAAGAAGAAAAAGAAAAAACTCCAAAGCAATAACTAGCAAATCATAATTTGCCATTATAACAAGGAAATGCCTTAATACATTACAAAAGTTACACAAAGCCCCAAGGCTATTTGGTACACAGCAAAGTGGGAAAATACAATAAATTGGGTAGGCTAACAACCAAAAAGAAATCGCCGCTGTGGCAACTATCCTGTGAGCCGTCCGATCTAAAGCTCGTTATTTCAGTAGCGCCATCTAACGGTCGACAATATTGTTGTCGCCGTAACAAATTCTTTTCGTTGTCAGCCTCCCGCAACCATTTGCACAAAATTACAATACAAAAAAGCAGCAAAACTTACATGAGCTGAGGAAACTACCACAGCCCCTCTTTACAGCTCCCATATACATAAAAAAACATATCATCTAGACTTCTATATATCTTATTCTCATAGATACTAAAGAATAGCACCACCAACTTATTCTAGATTCAAACCCGATCTACCGATCATAGCCCATTGCCACGACGGGTATTCTCACTTTATGCCCCCGGCTCCCTTTCATCAGAACCTCTCCGAAAGTGTAAGTTCCAGTTACTGACCTAACCGTGAGGGTCACTGTGAATTTCCTTGAAGATCCCGGTAAGACAGTCATTGCGGGAGGGAAGGTCTCGATGGCTACTGTGGGGCCCATTCTTGCAGCGATTACATAAGTCTCTTCCTCGGCCACATTTGTGGCGGTACGGGTCACAGTTTGAGTTCCCACGAGGTGGGAGATGGTGATCGAAGGTGTGTTGAGGTTGGATGGGTGGCCGAGTGTGTAGTTGCAAGGAGAATTCGTGTAGTTCATTATCTCGTGAGAGTCTATCCCGGGTGTCGTGCACAAGAATCCAAGATAATCTTCATAACCTACAACAGAATGAAAAATAACAAGCTTAATATCTCATTTCAAAACAAGGCACATTTTAAGTTTTAATTAATAATAGGAACCCAAATTATTTTTATGGGCAAATTACACCATGGTCATATCAAGATTTACATGTTTCCAATAGGTTGGTCAGAGATCTTTCAAGGACCTCCACAAAGAAACTACTTTACCTTGCGCTCAATTGCACGAGTAGGTTATCTATATCCAAATGATGGAGGATAAACTGTTGTCAGTATAATTTGCACTAACTTTTTCTCACTAATGTTGCTCATCAGCTTTTAGGCCATGTTTCTGATTTTCAAAAATTAAAACTAGCTAAGACACTACTCAATCAGGTTTATGATATTTTTTCCCCTTTTTATTCTTTTCATTTCCGCCCTCTCAACAAAGAAATTTTTTCGGGTGAGAGCCGCAGTGACCTAACGGCAATTCTACACGCAACCCACTCTACCAGAGTACCAGATGACAACAACTACAAACAAACCACGATTTTCAGTTAAGTCACAAACTAGTCATCTAAGCACAAATTGATAGACCGAAAGTTCACACTCAAAATCATTTGGCCACTTATGAAGGTCCCTAATCACAACCAGTCACACGTGCTACAATACGTCAACCTGACACCTGCACTAAGTATGTCCTTAAAGTAAACAAACTAAGCAAAAGAAACAAGAAGTGCCCAGGGAATGGGGAGAGAGTAAGAGAGAGGAAGAACCGGTATCAAAGACGAGCCCAGGGTCTAAGGCAGCTCTGGGATTTACGTGTCCACTCCCGTAATCAAAAGGTGTAGCTGGAACAAGAGTAACGGTCTCAGAATTGGTGTACTGTTGAGCTTGAAGAGGTCTATCCGCTCTATCCAGAATGGTCGTCGTAGTCATTAGAGCTGACTTGATGGCTGCGGGGCTCCAATGGGGATGCTTTTGCTTAACGAGTGCAGCTATTCCTGCTATATGAGGTGCCGCCATGCTCGTTCCAGATATCATAGCAAATCCTTCTCCTGATTTTTTTCAATCGAGAAAACAGAACATTGAAATTGTTAAACGACTTAATTATAAATAAGCTCCACCTTTTAGCAACATAGAGGATCAATGTGTTTCTAATGATTTTAAGGAATGTAATGGAAGTGATATTTTGAGAAGCAGATATATACAATTGAAGTCAGATAAAGAAAAAGAAATAATAGATTGTGCGACATGCCCCAAATATACAGAAGCCAAAAGATTGATATGTAACTCCTATGAACAAAAAATATAGCATAAACAACTTAATTGGAATGCGCCAAAAAAATTAGAAGGGGGTGTAATATTAAAGCGCAGCATGCATCTCCTTTTCACTCCATAGTCATGCAATGCACGTTTAATTGAGAGCTTTATTGCATAAAAGCTCATCAAGTGATCTGAAATACAAGAAAAGAGCTCTATATATACATGGACAACCTAGTGCACAAAGCTCTGAATGCAAGGTCTAGGAGGGCCTTGTGTACGTAATCTTACCCCCGTTTTCAGCGAGGTTCTACGGAAACTTAAAACGATTTACCTTCATAATTAGCTTCATCGGTTCCATTTATGGCCCATGCAGCCCATATGAGGCAACCAGGAGCAAGAATATCTGGTTTAAGAAGATCCGCATCTTCATAGCCATAATTTTTTATATTGGGCCCTCGAGCTGAGAACAAAGCTACTTGTGGCGCAGATTTGTGAAGAATGGGGTTAAGTCCATTGCCAATGCTTCCCAATGCTTTGAAGCTCTTCACACGTCCGGTCCAATCCCTTGCTGTCGAGATGTTGTAATAGTCTATAAGCTCCTAAAATTGCATAATGCCAACAAAAAAAAAAAGTACATTTCAGCATGATAGGAAAGAACATAGAGATTCAAGAGACGCATCAAAACTTACTAAAAGTTTTCATAAATTAAATAAGACCACCTATATACAAGACATACATGCTAAACTGGGATGAATTACGTCTCCTACCCTGAGCCCCACACTTTTATCCCAAAATCTCAACACCTTTTCAATTGAGGCAATCAAGTCAGAACTTATCTAGCTAGTTGCAATATAGATCATATAGACATATTTTGAGGCACATAACAGGATGCACAATATTACTGGGAGAAAGTGACGGACTCTATTGTAACAACTGGAAGACTAAATAAAGAGATTGGTGTAGGACATGCAATTAAAACTAGATGTAAGCAGAATAAAGCTAACTTGCATATCATAGACTACAAGAGTAGTTAACTTAATGATAGTTACCGTTGACTGGCTAACATCTGTGATAACAATCCCAGGTATTCCAGTGGGAACAGGGTCGAATTTTGTGCCAGGAGAGACATTTTCTACCGCAAGAACAAAGCCAATTGCACCAAGGCTTTTGGCTGTTTCTGAGACTTTCTTAACTGATGCAGTGCCAACGACAAAATTAAAGGAATAGCCACATAGAAGAATATTCCCTTCCACCAAGTTTTTATTCAAAACTTCTGGCCTCTGGCAATCTGTGGGGCTAAATTTCGAAACCGAAGAATCCAGCAGGACATCATTAGCAGCAACCATGGTGTATTTCTGATTTGCATGTGTGGATGCTGCATTTCCAAAAACAATTTCTAGTGATGCAAACATATAGCACACATAAGTTACATACATGAAAGGAATGAGCAAACTTATCAGAGACAAATAGATTGTTCTTCCACAATATACAAAAACCAAAAATAGTAACACCCATTATTATCTAAACATTTAGTAACAATACCAAAGTAACATGCTGAAAGATGACAAAAACAAAACTTACGTGACAACCCAATTCCGGGTAAGATTTTTCCATTTCCAAGGGTAAGATGATTTTTATATCTTCGATCATCAATTGCAGCAGCCACAGAGGTTATCCACGGACTATATGATAGTAATGTTTTGGGAAATGGGCCACCATTTCCTGCTGCCTGTGCTACAAAAACTCCGGCTTTCACTGCTGAGAGAAGTGTAGCATCAAAAGGATTTAAAAAAGTGGTCTTTGTGGTTGCAGGAGGACTGTTTGGGCCCACCGAGAGGTTGAGAATGTCCACCCCATCATGAACAGCCTAACAAGAGAAACTTTTCTTGAATTAAATCAAAACATAATACAACATACGGATACACTGAAAACAATTGAAGCAAAAAAGGAACAAATTTCCCTCATTTTAATTGCAGCAAATGGAACTCTACTCGAAAACTTGACTAAAAATTCTCTTCCTACCAATTTTTATCTCAGAGTACCAGCTTATGAAGAACAAAAAGTGAATCACCATAAATAGATAACTCTCATAAATACACTGCTCATCCTTCTCAAAACTGAAACAAGATCCTAGAAATATATCCAGTGCTTTTTGTATACCAGCAAACGTTCGCGTGCTTTGCACATTGATTTACAAAGTTTCTACTTAACAAAATTATTGTATACACACATAAGAATAAAAATAAAGAAATTATTTTGGATATTTTTATTAAAAATATAAATATTGTAATTATCATCAAATGGAATACAATACCAAAATAAGTAACATACTGTAAAATAAATCAACATTAACAATATTACTTTCTTATTTTCTATCATATAAGAAAATCTTTTATTACAAGGCAAACTTTATTGTAAACAAAATTTTAATGCTTAATTTGAATATACATCAATCAAATTTCATATCTTTTTACATAATTTATATTGAGATCAAATAATCGATTACGGTCGTGTGATGAGTGTCTTTTTAATTGAGTTGGACCATAACAACACTTTTTGTTTTTATTTGAAAATGTGATAACAACTAATTTAGATAAATTAATTTAATAACCATCAACTTAAATATCTAAAGATCTAGCATTATCTTTTAAAAAGATGCTCCGTATTATCGAAATCTATTTAAATCTATCTTTTATTAATTTGATAATCATCAACTTAAAATCTTTAAATATATAGTATTATCTTTTAATAAAAATAAGCAAGATTAATTAAATTACAAAATTGGGCATGATACTCTTGCTACAAAATTATAAGATGAATTACATTATTGAAATGAAAATTGTATAAATATTTTAAGCAATTAGTACTTTTAAAATAGTAATAATAATTAGATAGTGTGATTGGTTATCTAGCTGTGTTGGGGTGTTGTTAACTAGAAAGAAGTCAAAGGTTAACTCCATGTAATTTTAAATATTTGCCTAGCCCATCATAATAATTTTTTATACTGTTCATCACTTCTTAATTATTTTTTTAAGATGTTTAGCTTCCTTCTTATAATTTTCAATTTCTGTTTTTGTCACTGTTTCTTAGTTAGGATTGATATGCTCTTTATGTCTTGTGGATCAGTTCGTTAACTAACATGAATCAAGTGGTACGTTCAATTTGGAAAAACTTCGTGGACATGCAGATTTATACCTTAAAAGCCAAAAAAAAAAAAAAGAAAAAAAAAGAGAAAAAAAAAATCAAGATTGTTTTAATATTTGGAAATTAAAATATTCCGCCTACTAGGTCTTGGAGACACAAATTAATCTATAAGAGGCATAATGGGGGAATAAACGCTGTAAGTAAAACGACAAAATACTAGATTATGATATGGATTAGAATTTATCCAGCTAACCCAATTTTTATTTAATTTGATAAATAACAAATAATCGTGCAGGATCGTGATTAATGAGTGAATTAGATTACAATTTACTTAGTTTTGTTCTTGTAGTTTTTTTAGAAAGAATTGGTATATTGAATGATGAACTTGGAAAGCATCTCTATCTTCATAATCAAGTATCTTAACTGTAATAAATTGAATAATTAGCATTAGAATTATGACACCATAGGCTTAAAAATAAAGTATTACATTTGCATGTGACATGAACATATCTATAGCACAAAAATCAATTAAGATCAGCGATTAAGAATACTAAGCACGTTACTGTGTCATTATGAAGAAGAATATCTCACCTAGGATAGCTATGTCAAATAGCAAGCAAAGTGGTTAAACAACTAATATGAGTAGTTCTTAAATTGACAAACTCAACGTTGGTACATCTTTGTTTTTCCAAGGTAACAATGAGAGCGAAGATGTGACTCGTGGTGGTTGTGACCCCGACGAACGTCCCAATCTTCTTGCTGTTTCACATTAAGAATCTCTTATTCAATCCAATCCGATTATAGCACATCAAGTTCTCCATTGTGGTTGAACGGAATTCCATGACAATTTGATTATCAAGGGCTCTGATGCCAATTGATGAAACATGGTCCTAAATAATGGCCAAGATTCAAATCAATATTAAATCATAACTCAAGTTGCATAAGCGAGTTATCTATTCACGTGGTTAGAACTAGTTAAGAAGCTAAACACTTTCTACTTTTAACTTTTGCTATTTCATTCATAAATAAATAAAAACCTAATGGCTATTACCATACTTAAACGAAAAATAATAACCTAGTGAACTTGTTAACAATAAAGATAGACCCTTAGGCTAAGTAAAATAATAAATGATTAACTAATATTAACAAAATTAATTTCTAAGGGTCAGTCTAGGATTACTTTTTGTTGTCTACTTGTATTTTTTTTCTTCTTAAAACTTGTAGTCTGAGCTGTTTAGTAAATTCTAAAATACATATTTTTAATAATTTATTTCT
>MKEJ01073777.1:0-11259 GCA_001753735.1 Embelia ribes | reverse complement strand
CTAGTCGATGTGGGATAATTCCAAAAGACATAGACATCTCACCTTAATTCCCTTTAAATACCTCACTTTGAAGCTAATTTTCATTCATATCGTTTTATGATTTTTTACGATGTAATATATCGTTTCGAAATTCGCATTACGAGCTTTAAAACCTACCCAATAATTAGTAAAAAATATTATGTGTACTCCACATAAAAATGACTCAAAATTGATAATTTTGATAAGCTACAATCTCATAAAAATCACATTAAAACCATACAATTTCCCAACAAAACTTAGATAATTTCACATCATACCCATTGATTTATTGATATTGAGAGTAGTTGTGGCCATCTATGTCCTAAAACCGAAAGCATCTGATAATAAACATATTACAATAGGTCCAATTACATTTTTCCAATTTGCATGTTGTTGGAGTTTTGATAACCAACAAAAACGAAATTAAAATGGTTTACAGCAACTACAAAAGAAAGAAATAATAGTTCGTGGCAGGATAACGCTTTACTGTATTGAATGAAAAATTCAAAGTGCTACAACATCTGACATGAACTAATTTTCACTGCATGATAAAATAATTTAAAATTAAAATGACCTCAACTTGATCAAAGAGAATACCTGGTTATTGTTAGTGTGTCATCCATCACAAGAAAAAAAATAAAAAATAAAAATTGGGAACACAATTATTTTGCTAGTGGCAGAAAATGTTACCATATGGTTGTGGAGTTTCTACAAATTAATTAGATGGGTCTTATGAAATTTACTAACATAGCCTTATGCAGCGAGTTTAGGAAACAATAAGGTAGGGGCAATTTCGGAACTGTGAAATGTACTTTCAAGAGGAGAGAGATATATGTTCGGATATTAGAGTTTGAATGCTTACCACCTATGCTTGATTGGTTCTGGATTTTAAGTTCAAGTTATTGTTAGTATAAATTAGAACTTGGCTCTGAATTTCTCTCTTTTACAGGATTTCCTTTTGTTTCCAAAATGCACGCCAAGTGTTTGACGATTTTACTGAAAGACTAGGAAAAAAATATAAAACCTGGGTATATTTCTAACCATCTATCAACTTTATTTGACTTTTCTATTGTACTGTTGAAATGATCATTGATTTTCCTTTCCCCATTGCTTATACAAATGCTCTCCGATATTTATCGAAACATCCACAGTAATAGCTTCTCTCGATTATCACAAGAAGGGTACACAAAGCTCATTGAGAGATACACTCATGACCAGGAATT
This sequence comes from Embelia ribes, assembly GCA_001753735.1. NCBI lineage: Eukaryota > Viridiplantae > Streptophyta > Magnoliopsida > Ericales > Primulaceae > Embelia > Embelia ribes. The sequence goes on along the minus strand of MKEJ01073777.1, from coordinate 10,018 downwards.
GAGACTGGGCAAGATCCTACATGGCCACCTCATCACCAATGGGTTGGCTCGTTTGACACATTACGCCTCCAAGCTCATACTCTTCTACGTCGAGTGCAGACAGTTGTCCGATGCTCATAAAGTGTTTGACAAATTTTCCACAACAAATAATCGCCGTTGGATTGTTCTGATTGGGGCCTACGCTCGGCACGGGTATCACAAAGAAGCCATCTCTGTATTCTCTGATATGCAGAGAGAAGGCCTAAAAGTGAACAAGTATGTTCTCCCCAGTATGCTAAAAGCATGTGGCCATCTCGTAAATGTAGAAATGGGTAGCAAATTACACTCTACCATTCTCAAGTATGGATTTGATTCTGATGCTTTTGTTATTAGCGCATTGATAGACATGTACTCGAAGTGTGGAAAAGTTGAAAAAGCGAGACAGGTATATGGTGGGATGTGTGAAAAAGATGTAGTGGCATTGAATGCCATGGTTTCAGGCTACATTCTACATGGTTTTGTTAAGGAAGCTTTTAGCATAGTTGAGAAAATGCAGGAAATGAGAGTGAAACCTAATGTAGTGACATGGAATACGCTAATTGCGGGGTTTGCACAAGCAGGTAATGATTCGATGGCATCTGAAGTATTTCAATTAATGCATGTTAGTGGGGTTGAGCCAGATGTAGTATCTTGGACTTCTGTTGTTTCTGGGTACGTGCAAAATTTTCAAAATCATAAGGCGTTTGGCACATTCAAGCGGATGCTAGAGCTTGGCTTGTTTCCAAGCTCGGCCACAATTAGTAGTCTCTTACCAGCTTGTGCAATAGCGGCTGATATTGAACGAGGAAGAGAATTTCACAGCTATGCGGTAGTGGCTGGGATGGAAAAAGATGTATATGTGAGGAGTGCTCTTATTGACATGTATGCAAAATGTGGTCTTGCATATGAAGCGAAGACATTGTTTGACAACATGTCTGTGAGGAACACGGTAACTTGGAATTCAATGATATTTGGTTATGCAAATCATGGGCATTGCACCGAAGCAATCGAGCTTTTCAACAAAATGCTAGAAAACAAGGAAAAGCTTGATCACTTGACTTTTACAGCTGCTCTAACTGCTTGTACTCATGCAGGAATGGTAGAACTTGGAGAGAGTTTGTTCGATATGATGAAAGAGAAGTTCAAGATTAAACCGAGGCTAGAGCACTATGCTTGTATAGTAGATCTTTTTGGTAAAAAGGGTAAGATTGATGAGGCGTATGAGTTGATTAAGGGAATGCCGATTGAGCCTGATTTGTTTGTGTGGGGAGCACTTTTGGGAGCGTGTAAACAGCACGGGAATGTGGATATTGCCGAAATAGCGGCAAGTCATTTGCGTGAGCTTGAGCCTGATAGTCGAGGGAGCAGTTTGTTGATGAAAGGGTTGTATGCCGATGCTGGACAATGGGGCAATGTGGTGAGAGTAAAGAAGAAGCTGAAGAAGAGGAAGTTTGCTCAGTTCCCTGGCTGCAGTTGGCTCTGAGACTCCTAAAAAATCAGCAAACCGTGGTCCTGTGATTGGATAGGAGGAATATACCATGTGATCTTTGAAATTAAAATTAAAAAATAAAAATTGGATTAATGCTTCGAATTAGCTCACTTGAAAGATGTTACAAAATATTACGAATGCAATAACGAGCAAAAACCCACCTATTTAGGTTTGCAGTTTTGATTTTCCTTCCAGAATTTTTAATGGACCTGACCAAAAAAAAAAGGAAAATCATCTTCTAGAGCTCTACTCGATCATACAACTTTTATGTTCTTCCTCTATTAACTTTCGATCTATGTAACCATGGTCTCGTTATATTCTAATTCTAGGAATTATAATGTTCTGTAGTTAAACATGCGGTCATTTTGTAGTGGAAAGCCTCTTGCTTTCTGGTGTCAAGATTTATCATAAGAAAAGGAATGGAGATGAAAAAAGTCAAAACAACCTTCATATGATAAATTCACTGGCCGAATATTATTCGTCAACAAGAACAATAAATACGTAATGAAAATATTATACGTCAGCCAGATTGAAACTAACACTGCAATAGTATTCATGGATTTCAATAATTCAAGGAAATCGAATTCTCGTGAATTCAAATCTGCAATGTGGATACACCTTTTTTTGAACGAATAATTCTCAACATGCAACATTTTCACCAGTGCAGCAATCTATTAACCGCCTGAATCCATAGCTTTTGACAAACGAAATCCAAAATGACTACTCCTTGAAATTTTGAGGTTGAAATATATGTTCACTTTGCAGAAACCCGCATCCAATGAACCCAAACATTTTCTTATTCTTGAATAACTAAAGGCCAGTTAAACCTGTCAAAACGAGGCTGTCCTTGAGATCATTGTACAAAGCTTTGTCAAGTAATCTTCCACTCACAAGCTAATGTTATACAAACTAACAGCAATTAAAGAAGAGATTAATTTCCTTCCACCGCCGACACAGAGATTTTTACACTCAAGCAGGCTAGGATACATGACATGCACACATTTGAAAACCACACCTTATCCGTCATGCATACAGAGGTACAAATAAAAAATTCTCATTAAAAGAATGCCAGCCGAGAAAAACTAAAAACAGATGGATATATAGGCAAAAACACCTGACAGCACACCGAAGGCTGATCAACAAGCCACATGAATAATAGGATATAACATGAGCAGAACAGGAACCATGGACCAGATACATTATCACTCACAAATCTAATTCATATATAGACATCTCCTTGAGATCAAAAGACGTGAGCAAAATATCTCCACGTATATGAGATACATAAGAAATTGGGACTCCTGTCGGAATACGTAAATCTCTTATCATGGCAGGTGAACTGAAAGACCAAAGAAGGTGGATTACAAACCAAATCATAGGCATAATGCTATCACTCAACGCGAATGAAATGCATTAATAAGTAACAGAAGTTCCAGATTTCAGAAAAACGCAAGCCCAATAAAAAAGAAAATTGAAGGATGGAGTTTTCCTATACGCATATATGTAGCAATTTCTTGCAGAAAATCATTCATTAATAAATACAAATTTGAAAATCAATATTACTAATTAAAAAACACAGAGTTAAATTTCTATACACTGCCGATGTACAAATTGGAACACAATATATAGTTCTTCTCATATTTGCAAATAGCTATACACTGCCGATGTACTAGATACATGAAACACATGCATTATGTACGTGGATTACCAAATAGCTAACACACATGCACATGTATCAAACTATAGTGCCCCGTCTATGTATCAATGTTTATAACGCCGTTGGAGCAACGTTTCCTCAAAAACAAAATATATAGTTGTTCTTAAGGGGTGTATGTAGCAATTGATAGAGCTAAAACTAGTGGAATAACAACATGAACCACAATTCAGGTACACCAATAGCATCTATAATCTGACTTTACCCAAAAAACAATGCTCTATAAGATAATCGGTGATAATAACCAACGAATTTCAATCAGACAAGTATTCATCATTATGCATATAGATCTCCCAATAGATGGAATCTGAGGAATGCCAGGCCAGCCACTCGTCTTTTGACAAGTCATTCAAAGGGGAGAGCAGAACGTTTAAAATCAAATATTCCATATAAAGAAATACAAATTTCAGAGAATACCTACAAAACTTTGGCTTGTATCAAATTCGTATCCAGTTCTTTATGTAACACGATTCAACTGCACAATAGGGACTACCGTGAGCTGCTTTTTCTGTTCCCCCATGTGCGAAACTGTGAGCTTCTATTGATAACCACCAAAAATATCAAGACAATAAATAATCCTACTCTCAAAAAGAAAAAAGAAAAACTATTCGGAAAGAATCATCTTCTTTACAGTGCCAATTAATGTGATTTGAAATGGAATACATGAAACTTGTATTGGCTTATCTGAGCCCATATCATGTCGACAAAAGAAATAGTCACTCACTTGAAAGCATCAATGAAAGGGATAATGATCTTGGAAACAGCTTTCTCAATGGAATGGATAACATTGGGGGTGTAAATGAATAGAACTGTTCGAGATTAGATCGCAAAATGGTTCGGCTTGGGCTCGGCTCGTTTGATAAAAGAGCTGAGCAAGAGCAGAATTTTAGAGCTCATTTAGTAAACGAGTAGAGCTAGAGCTTGGTAAAGTTCGGCTCATTAGCTCGAGAGCTTGACTCGTTTATATATACATATATATTTATATATATACATTATATATATAATATGTTAGGGAGGAGAAAAAAATTAATTTAGTCTAAGGCTACACATGCACACGACAATTTGGAGAATCTTATTTTTCCCACATCCGTTGTACAAGTAAGATTACCATTTAGATATAATTCAATATAAGTGTTAACTATTAATAAAAAAAATTGGTTTGCAAGCCTACTCGAGCTCTAAATATTAAGAGAGAGCGAGAGTTAGAGCTGAATAGATTATGCTCATGGAGAACCAATAAATCTGACAAGCCGAGCCTGAGCAACACCAAGATTGCCTCGGCTCGTTTCGTTTACATCCCTAGCTAATATATTTACGCTCCATTTGGTGACAAGATTTCTTACAGTAAAATATAACGGAAAGCAAAATCTCTTCACATAAAAACTATGGATGCAAGAACAATTTATTTTCTTCCGTGAAGAATCCTTGCACCAAAGGAGCCTTACATTCTTACAAGTTCAATTTGCTTCATTATTACTCGAGATATAAATTTGCCAACCGTATAGCCTCAATAAGCTTGCACCTATGTAGATTTTCTGTCTTGATTGTCAGATCCCCAGTCGTTGGCAGAAATTGGGAGTGGTTGGCTACCAGTAATGCAGTTTGAAAGTAAAGTTGAACAGCAAAAACAGCACATTGTAACTACATACTTAGAGCAACATAATACCATGACAAGAAAAATCAACAATGGGTAGTTGAGTTACAGTTCAACAAGTAAGCACTCAATTCCACTCAAGAAAGGGGGAAAGGAAGAAGAATACAGCAGTATGTATGTAGGCATAGGCATAGGCATAAGAACCTAAAAGTGCATCGTAAAAACTCAATCAGACCAACCAGTGCGCACAGTAGCAATATTTTCTCATCATTTCATGGTATATATGATTCTGCATGGCCAAGTATAATTAGGTTTTTGGGAAAAACAAGAAAAATTATGAGACATTAAACAAACAAATATAATAAAGTGGAAAACTATTAAGATCCTGTAAACAGATTTTACAGTCTAATTTACCTACCTGCAGAAGGCAAAACTCTGAGACAATGTTAAGTCAGTCATAAGAATCACTATCGCAATCAAGAAATATGATCTCATTCCAAAACTGTATAATCCTGCTTAGAGGACCGTTCGCATGATTTGGATACAAAATTTTGCAGATAGAGTCGACCAGATAGTAAATCCTAATTAAGAATTCAATAATACAACAGAACAAAATTCTCAATCAAACATGTGAATATATTTCAAAAGGTTCTCAATAGAACATGTGAGGTATTTTTCTATTCTAATATTATTTTTTCTTTTTTTGACATTTTCTTATGAACTTGACAAAGACAAAAATCAACCACAAACATGAATAATTGACTACAAAATGTAGTGACTGAGAACTTCTAATCATCATGAAATTTACTAAGCACATAACACAACTACAGAAAGACCACTGGTAAGTACTTGAAAAGTAACTAGAAGTTGGCTTTAAGTGCTAAATATTTGAAGAACCAAAAGGGCAGGAAATCATGTATGGTCCCTCAAGTAAATCATGTTAGAATTTGCAAACTTTCCGAGATTGTCTATTGCATGTTGAAAGAGAACACATGAATCTATATATAAATTTGCTAAGCATAGAAGAAAGTTATGAAATCTTAATGCAGAGAGTACGTGTACTTGGACAATCTATCGAATTAGAGCCAGTTAGGAAGATATAGCAGAAAACAAGAAAAATTCATGCAGAATCAAGTGTTGGCATATTAACATTTTCATAGAATTCAAACTTCCAGGTATATTGTCACAATCCAGGCTAATAACCACCGACTATAACGTTTTGGTTGTATTCTTTGTATTTGTGAGGAAAATTGGAAGAGTTGGTAACAGTTTGCACCCTTGCCAACAACATCTAGCAGATGAAAAGGATAGTAACATCTGATTCTTTTTCAACACTTTCTTAATTCTTCAACCTTGCAAGCGAGAAAAGAAGGGGTGAAACACAATAACTTGTGGAGTTTGATCCGGGCAAACAGTCTCCAAGTTTTTATGTACATGGTTGACAAAAATGAAGGTTTTCTCCTAAAAACCAGAGAAGGGTCTAAGAAAACTAAGAGTAAGTTAATAATATCAAAAGGTAGCTTTAACTAAGTACAAATACTTCAAAAATTCCCATATGGGAAGGTAGAAACTACTTATTTTAGCTGCTTCACACGAAGACTAAGTGAAGAAAGACCTCAATGTTCAAATCTTAAACAAAGCGATAGGTGAAGAATGCTTAAAATTGTTAAATGAGATTTAAAAAATAAAATAAAATTTGTCAAACCGTCCTGTATCCCGCGTGTGCTACTAACTAATGTCCATATTTCCAAGTATCGCGCTTTGAGGACGGACACAAGAGGACCCATAAACCCATACATAGTCGGTGCGAAAGGAGTTTACAAGTTGCGTTTTCATGGAGATTCTACCTTTTCTTGGATGATGCATCTATCTAGATTGATACTCCCATGCACAATTTTTTTGGAACTTTTTTAAAGGGTTAAGATTCGTTCATTTAATTAAAACTAGCAACCAATGAGGAAACGCCACGTACCACCGTCCATGGACCATGCCCATGTTGGTGTGATGCGAATAATAATAACTTGGGAAAAAGTTTGGGTTTTAGAGACTTCACAGAGGGGTAAAGTGGAATATTGCCATTGGGTGGAATAGTTTTCTTATCACTCCCCAAAAGAATTAAAAAAAAAAGAAGTGCATCTTAATTTGCTTGGTCTATATCACACATCTCATATTGAGTAATGCTTGTAAGGAAATGAACATTGTACATAATTTTAGCATCAGACTATATAATGAATTATTATCGTATCTTTAGGATTTAAGTTGATAATTATCAAAAAAGAAAAAGAAAAAAAAAAGAGATTTTAATTATGTCGCTAGCAAGTATATAAGTTAAATAATACATTTAACAAGCATCAATAATTATTTACTATAATAAATTAAAATAATATGGAGCATATCACCCTTTAGATGCCAACACCAGCTATGAAGTCATGCTCAAGAAAAAAATATAGAGTAACATCAACTATTGATACATCTATCAATTTTGTAAAGTCACGTGCAAAACATGCACAAACCTGCTGCTCAACTATTGATACGTCTAACAACTTTTTAAAGTCACATGTAAAACACGTGTAAGCTTGCTAGTTTGCTTTAAAGTTGCAATCAAACGAACCATAAATGAATAATATGTAATAGTGATGGACTTGTCCTTAGCTTCAAAACTCCAACAAAATTTTATTTGGACCATTTTCCCCATCAACTTCTGATTTTCATATCCTTCACCTTTGGTACCTCCTTGTAGATGTGCCCTTCATTCAGGATTCTAATCAAGTCATCAACATATAGAATTCATTGAGATAAATTGTATCTTTAACATATGGCATATCAAAGTGCAAAATGTCATTTTCTAAGAACTTTCAACACACTAAACTGTGCATAGGATAATATGACACCAAGCAATTGATTTTAAATCACAGTGATGACTTCCCTATCTTTCTTTCAACAAATGGTACAATAGAATCCCCGTGCTCAAAATTTATACACGTAAAGTAAAACATTTTTCTAAATTATATATATGAAGAGAGAAAGAAAACAAGGCTTGTACAGAATGAAAACAAGACCTGTTTGTCAATAGCTAGTTTATCTTAAGCACGACACAAGGGATACCGTACACAATTGGAGAAAAAAATAAGTCGCAGCTCAATCCCTCAAATTGTGCTCGAAAATATACATATCTCATCCCTGCCTTGGTACCTCTTATCTCAATTGGAGAAAGGGATACACGTATACCACTCAGAAAAGAAATAAAACTGATCATTGCTTCAAAAAGTTGAGTTATAGAAATAACTTTCAAATTGTTATCTAACTGGTTATTGATCCACTATAACTTCTCCTTTAACGGGATTCTAACCATCATTGCTTCAAGAGTTAGATCATCGACATGATATGTTTGAGGAATGAGTACATGAAATAGTAACTCGGCAACAATGTTTTTGTTCCGAAAAAAGCAAGTGTTTCAGAATGTGACCATCAACCTCACGGTCACAAGCTGGAATTACAACCTCAAGATTTCAGCCTTTACATCATTGAAAAAACTAAAACAAAAATATCAAAAAAATTCTGGTACATTGGTATAGGGCAGGAAAACAATAACAATCTGAAGAAAAGAACAAACCACGTTCGAACGAAAGGTTGAAATAATTATGAACATAGAGAAGAGAAGCATAATAGGGGGAACAAACATCGAACAGGAAGTGCAAGGCAAAGGAGAACATTAAGGCCTCAACAGTTGGAAAAAGGCCAACAAAGGATCAAGATGTTGTCGGGCAACGGTGGGCAATCGGCCCAGTTGGAGTTCTGACTATCAGTAAAATAGTTGGTGTTAAATTGCGCTCACGAAAATAGAGGCGATTGATCATCCGAAACTCGATACAATAGTAATTCTGATACAGCTTGACAAAGAATAATCCAACTCAGGTGAAAGGGTAGAAGTTAGAGAAGAGCAAGCTGCCAAGTAGAATGTAAGCTGTACTGTAAGTCCATATCAAATACCCCAATCTCTTGCCAATCCCAGGAGAAGCCATTAAATACGAGGCAAACCAATAGAGAGGAGGACTAGCAGATAAGAATCGAGTTGACACCTGTCAAAAACTGCATCTCATCAAAACAAATAAATTATACAAAAAAACAAGAGAAGAAGTACATACAAGCATGCTATGTTTTTCTGGAGAGAGAGTACATAGCAGGGTTGTTAAAATAGCTATTTAAATCTTAAAATCTTATTACGATTCTAGGTACCAAAACCTAATTAAATCATAATAAAATTCACAAATTAATGAAATCAGGTGAAATAGCAATTTTTTGGGGGTAAAATCGTAAAATCGCGATTTTATGGACCTTTTCCAGACTTAAAAGAAAAGTCCAAAACTGCGTCGTTTTGGGCTCCCCTGGTCGCATAAATAATGAGAGAGGAGAGGCCCTAGAGAGAGAATCGATCGTAGCTCTCTCCTCTCTCCGATCGCAGCACTCTCTTCTCTGATCTCTCTCTTCTCTCTGATCATCGTTAGTTATCTCTAAGGCCTCAGCCAGTCTGGTTGTCGCCAGTCATCTTGTCTGGTCGTTGCCAGCTTATCGTCGCTAGTCGCCTCTAAGGCCTCAGCCAGTCTGGTCGTCGCCAGTCGTCTCGTTTGGTCATCGCCAATCGCCTTAGCTTATCATCCTCTCTAAGGCATCAACCAGTCGCCTCAGCTCTTCTGGTCAAGTACGAGATTGTTGCTTCTCTGGTCTGCTATTGGCTTTGTTTTATTGTTTCCCTGTTTGTATTTTATTTAAGCAAAGTCTTGATTTTTATAATTTTATCATTTTTAATACCTGCATGTCTACCTCCAATTCCAGTAGTTCATTAAAAAAAAGTTCAAAAAAAAGTGCCAATGGAAATATATCCGATTTGGGATGGGAGTATGGGGTTGATATTAATGGTGATTAAAAAACTATAAAATGCAAGTATTATAATGATGACATTACTGGAGGGATATTTCGTTTTAAGCATCATTTGACTTGTACTCATGAGAATGTAAAATCTTGTACAAATGTGCCGAATGATGTTAGAAAGTTAATGGTGTCAATTCTACTTAAAAAGGTTGAGGTATCAAAAAAAAGAAAGATGAATATTTATGAGCTTGAGGATGACTTCGTATAAGTGGAAGAGATTGAACAACTCTCTAAACATAAGAGGAAAACAAATAATGTTCAAACAACTATAAAC
>MKEJ01073754.1:0-14655 GCA_001753735.1 Embelia ribes | reverse complement strand
TTTATTTTTTAAAATTTGAAAGGGCATAAGTTAGATTATAAATTATATAACTTCTCTATTCCCCCTCTTTCCCTTCGTTCTCATTCTCTCCGACGCGCTCCCTCTCCTTCAATTTCAAAATTTAGGAGTTTTTATGTATATATTTTTGGCCTTTTTACTAATTTTTTTTTATCAAATATAAACAATTTCGACCATAAATAAGCTGAGTAATCAGATTTTAAATTAATATATTTACATATTATATATCTATTAGTTCTATTGAATAACTACCTTTGAGTATCAAAATTGGTAAAAAAAACTTAATATCTTTTAGTGATGCGTACATAGGCCACTAAATTATTTACCAAAATATTATAAAGAGGATAAAATATATATATTAGAGAGAGTATATATTTTAATTGAATAACTTATGATTTAATATTTGAGTTTGTACATATAAGATAAATTATGGAGTGTTTGAGTCAAATTGAATTATTGAGTATTTTGATAAATTTAATATGTAAAACTAAAAGTAATTAATGTAATATTAATATAAAAATTAAATCTAATATTATTAGTGTATCGTCAATAGCATTAAAAAAGGTATTGCAATGTCCAAAGTCAAATGATTGATACCAATCAATTACAATGCATTGGCGAGAATATGCAACTGTTTTCTGTTTTTCTCTCTCCTCCTCATTTCATGTCACGTGTTCTGCTATTACATACAGTTCTACTCACGAATTTAACCACGGTTAGGGTCTACAGTTAGAGCATGCAAATTTTGCTGGGATACGAAATAGGTGTAATTTCCCTCAAAGAGAGGGGAAACTATTGTCTACACTTCTAACTAACCAAACTTTTTGAAAATTGCAATAATTTAGCGGTATTTATTTAAAAGCAAAGATTTATTACAAAGCTTTGTGCTAATATTAGTTATAAATTATTCAATTACATAAATTCATAACTGATTATTTAATTCAAACATAAGAATCCAAACTTATTTATTTGTACAAATTAATGCATACATTAAACCACAATTTAAATGTTTTTATGCCTTTTTATATTGGATTTTTCCGTGTTCAACTCAAAGTGTTAATTAAACTGTATTTATAAATATTATCATTTAAATTTGTAAATGATTACAAAATATTACTCTCTATGGTATCTATGTAAATAGCTTTTTAATATTAGCATTAACATTTACTTAACGGATAAATTAACATCGTTGGTTTTTATACTATATTGACCAGTAAAAAAAATTGAAAGGCTTAAACAACGAAAAAAATTAAAGAATGAAATTAATGGTTGAACCAAAGTTGAATGTACTAATAGATACGTTATTACATTTTTACATGTAATAATTATGGGCTCGTTTGATTGTAGCTTAAAAGCTAATAAGTTAGTTTTTTTTGGAATGGAGAAGTAAACTAATTTATTTTCAGTGTTTTTAAGCTGTGTTGCATTATTTGGTTGTCTATCAAATAAGTTGGTTTTTTTTCAATAAATTTGTAATTGTATTAATTACAAAATAATAATGATTCAATTAATAAATAACAAAATAATAATAACAAAAATGTCCGAAAATAAATGATATTTTATAAACAGTGTAGGAAAACACGCTAAGCAAATGAGGGCTTTTAAGCTGCAAGCCTATACGTAGAATTTTGGCTTTTTATTTAGGGTAAATTGCAACTTGCACCCATGAAGTTTATGACAATTTCACTATACTCGCTAAGGTTCTAGAAGTTACACTTTACATTTAAGGTTTGGTGAAGGACTTTATTACCCCCTAAAGTAGAAGGACAATAAAGGTGAGAAATTTGGTTATCTCACCCTTTTCTCTTTACCTCTTCAAAGTTCGAAATTGGGTATGGTGTTTTTCATTTTTAAGAAAACGTTTTTGTGGTTACGATGATTTAATTGATCATTTTAAGGGCAATTCATTCCTAGGTTTTTGGATTTTATTTGGGTGTAGGGTCCATGTAAATGGGGTTAAATTTATTTGGATTTCTAAAACAATTTGGGACAAGTTTATTCCATAAGAATGTTTTTGCAAAACTTAGGAAAAAAGTACTGAGATTTTTGTAATTTATTTATTTATTTTCTTAATGTCAAGGTAGGATTTACTTTTTCTATACTTGAGAAACAATCGGGTAGGGAAATGAGTTTTTTCTTTTCCTTTTTTTTTTCTTTTCTTTTACAGCACATTTTAGAGTTTGAATATTGTTAAAATTTGAAACGTATTGCTAAAATTTGAAACTTGTTAGAGCAAATCTTAGTAAAAAATAGAGACTAGGATTCTTTTAAATTTTAATTTTCAGGTTTCTTTTAAACTTCATTGAATATTTGACGTTATTGATTTCCAAAACTAATAAAAAATAATCCTAATAACGAAATTTATATGAAGTGACCCATTTATAGTTCATTTAGGTCTAAATTAGTCTTTTATGACTATTCGTACTTCTGCCATCAATTAATTTGAGAGTGTAAGATTCTTAATATTTTAAAAAATCTTTTTATGTATGTCATTTTGCTTAAAATTTATAACCAAATATGTTGCTTTTTGAAATCTAGGGGCTAAAACCATAACAACATATGCATACAGACTACACAATTCCTTGTTTTATTTACAAATTTTCATATTTCCGTTAATTTGATACTCCGCACTTAGTAATCTTTCTACAAGATTGTGATAAACAAAAATAAAGGAACAAAATAAAGTGAATAAAATGAATGGATCTCTTCATCTCAATATTTGGTACTCCTTTCCTAGATTCCCAATTATTAATCATAGTCAAACATAAAATACCCAAAAGTTTAAATAGAACAAATAATATAATTAGTTTGATTGTTCATTAATGAACTTCTGCAGGACCAAAAAAACTAAAGTTAATACTTTATTTTTGTTTCAATCGTGGTTATCAGAGCTTGGTTAGACATAAAAAAAATATTTTCCCCATAATAACCAAATCCAATAAAAAAATTATTCATTTCACACAATCATACCGAAAAGCTCATTTCCGAGTAATTTCCTTCTCACTAAGAAACTTGTGAAATAAAAAATAAATCATACTTATTAATTTTTCGATGCCTATAGAGCTATCTACGATATTACTATAAATACTATATTATAAAATATATATATCCATTTTTTTATGTGTAATTGAAAATATAATTTTTCCTGCTATTTATTTTTTTTATTATTGGTAATTATAATTTCAATTGAAATTACGTGAACCAAATAGAATTTGGGGACCATTTGTATAATCCATCCAACCCAAAGAAAATTCTTCTCTAACCAAATTTAATTTCGGAAATTAAAAATATCAGTCTCTCAGTCCATGTGAGCTCAAATCACTTGCTCGCCAAACACAACCCAATTCTCGCGCCTATATAACAAGCAAAGCTCAGCTGTTCATCTCCCCGCCAGTTTCCTCATTCACTCCAATTAACTTTTCTAATTTTCAATTTCTCTCTCTCTCTCTCTCTCTCTCTCTCCATCTCTCTCTCTCTCTAGTACACGCAGAGGTCTATATATACATACATATATGTGTGTGTTGTGTGTGTATATATTTCTGGAAATTTTAGTATGAATTTACATTATGCAGGCTCTGATCGATAAATTGCCGTGTATATTTCTCTAGAAATTACTTACCTACTAATTGTCAAATTCGAATTCTCTCTCTCTCTCTCTCAAAATTTGTGAGCACATGCAGAACACTTTGAATTGAATTCATCTCTCTCTAAACTCAAATTAGATTAATGCTTCTTATTCTGTGCATCTATATCTTCTAATATTCTCGATTTTCTTTAGGTTGTTGCTCAGAAGCTGAAGGAATCGGAAATTACTGAGCAGGATTCGCTTCTTCTGGTATATTTTGCTCAGATTTATCTATAGATACGTACACAAATGGATACAAATATGTCTTGTGGCCTTTTTTTTTTTGGCCGTTGATTCACTTTTTCTTCATTTTTTCACCACCGATTTTTCTGTTTTTGGAGTCTCATTCATGAATTTATGCTTAACAGACAATGTGTGTATGTGTGCCTGCGCAAGCTTGTGTGTGGGAAATTTGAGCCGGAATTAGCAAATATAAAGTTGTGACTGATGAATTGCCCAGTTTCATAATCCGTTTTATCTTTTGTCTGGAAATCACTCATCTACTTGTTGCTTCTATATATACGTACGTTTATTTGTTTATTTCGGGAAATTTTGAGTTTGAATTTACTAAGATGCACATTTTGATCGATGAATTGCATTCCAAATTCGACTTATGTTATCTCTAGAAATTAGTTTTTTTATTCTGATTGCTTTTATTTTGAAAATTAACTGCTATTTTGCATCCTTAATTTGAATACATGCTTTTATTTGTTTGTCTGTTTATTTGCTTTTTCTTCATTTGCACTGCCAATTTCTGGAAAATTGAGTATCGGCTCACGAAATATGTTTAGTAGGGTTGAATATATATCTACTTACGTATATGCATGTGCTTATTTCTGGAGCTTTGAGTCTCAATCCTATCTGTTAAATTGCACAGTACATCAAAATTGAACTTATGTTTTCTATAGAAATAAGTTACGTCAAATTGTTCTGTGTTCGATACATATTGTCTATCTAATTATATTATATATCCATGTATATATATGTTTGGTTTGGTTGCCTTCTTGTGTTTGTTATTTCACTATTTCACATGGGTTTATTCATGGAGATTTGAGTTTGAATTTACAAATATGCACATTCTAATCGATGAAATGCATAGTAGATACGATTTATATTTCCTCTACAAATTTGTTATGTATGAGTATTTAAATTGCTCTTAGTTAGATACCTATTAACGGAGATTGATCCGAAGATTTGGTTGTAGTCCTAATTTGAGTATACGATTTTGTTTTTGTTTGTATATTTATTCACTTTCCCTTCAGTTCTGAACCACTGGTTTCTGTAATTTGAGACTGTGTTCCCTGGTTTTCAATTTCTGATCAATATTCTTCACAATAGGTAACTTTAATTTATACTTCTCTCGATATTAGCTCTGAATTTAATTTTTTTACACTCAAACTGCTGTAGTTACTACTAGTTAAGGCACATATAGAGTGACATCGAATGATAGTCAAATGAATTCTCAGGAAGTTCAAAAGCCAGATGTACTTGAGATAATTTGCTTACCAATTGCTCAGTTTTATTACATGTTTGATATGATCTGAAGGAAGCAATCGCTAATGTGTGCTCAAATTTTTTGTGATTATGATTTTAGTTGTAAAACTACAGAAAGGACTAGTTAAGAACCCATCCAGCGTGATCGATTTATTCTCGGCTTGCTTTTATAATTATATGAAGCTTGAAAGCCATGTCAGCGTGTTGTTTTAAATGTTTGCTATGTTTCATTTGAGCTGGTATTGCATTTTTGAGCTGGTATTGCATTTTCATGTGTTCTCCTTTTGAAGAGATCACTTATTCTCTTATTTCCACTAATAGGTGCTGCAGTTAAATTTGAGGAGTCCTGGTTGGTAAGTTTGTCTAGTTTTTTTTGTTAGTGTCATGCACTGAAATGTTTTTTTTTTTGTTTATCTCATAGACTCGGAATCTATTGCGAATTGCTATTTTCAACATTAGTTACATCAGAGGGCTTTTTCCTGAGAAGTACTTCAATGATAAATCAGTTCCAGCTTTAGGTGAGTTCTTTTTCATTATAGATCATTCTGATATTAACTTCTTAAATTCTCATTGCTGCACGTTTTTGTAAATCTACATGTAGAAATGAAGATCAAGAAGCTTATGCCAATGGATGCTGAGTCCAGGAGATTAATAGACTGGATGGAGAAAGGCATGTTAGCCATATTTGACTGATATGTAGCACTCTCTACCTTAAAGTTCTCATTATATTCTTAAATACTGTGTTTGTTACTCTTAACAGGTGTTTATGATGCACTTCAGAAGAAGTACCTAAAAACTCTGCTGTTCTGCATTTGTGAAACTGTAGAAGGTCCAATGCTGGAGGAGTATGCTTGTAAGATCAATAAATCAACAAATTTCTTGTAACCCTAAATTATTAAGTATGGCCTATATAATATTTTTAGAACACTTTGGATAACACTCAACGTGATTGCCCACTTCCAGTCTTTCTCTGGAAAAAGAACAGATTTGTTTCTGCTTTGCCTTTGGGAATTTATGCATGACTAGCTTAATGCTATGTTATTTTATTTCTTGAAACTAGATTCCAGAGGAAGGGAAAATAATTGCCTGTGCAAGTTTGATGTTTCCTTGATTTTCATGGTTGGTTGAAACTTGAGTTTGGTTGTGCAATGGCACCATTGTAAAATAACTTTCTTTTCTTTAACCAGTCTCTTTTAGTTATTCAAACTCTGATAGCCAAGAGGTTTCTATGAATATCAACCGAATTGGAAGCAACAAGAATGGAGGAGCATTTAACTCCAGCAAAGAGATCACTCCGAACCAGATGAGGTACTTAATGAAGATAACTAAATTGTGCAGCATTAGATTCGAGCTGTTATATTTATTTGTAGTCTTCTGTTACAAATTATCTCTCAAGGAGGTCCGCTTGTAACTTAAATCTGTTCCTTGTGATGCATGCTATCTCTTTAGGAGTTCTGCATGTAAGATGGTCAGAACACTGATTCAATTGATGAGAACACTGGATAAGATGCCAGAAGAGGTATATTTCCGGTAACTAAGAGTTGAGAACTTTCAATCTTTCATTTACTTTTTGTTTTGCTTTTGTTATCAAGTATTTTAACCCATCCTTTTTACAATCCTTATTCCTGTTCCATTTCAGCGCACCATTTTGATGAAACTCCTCTACTACGACGACATTACGGTATTGCTTTCGCTATACTTGTTTAATAACTACTGAAATGAGTTGCTTGTTGGCATCCTCTTAATGCTGTAGTTAATTACCTATTGATAGAAAAACGGATCTGATAGTACTTGTTATCCTGTTGAAACTGTTTTAATTTTGAGCAGCAAACTTCTGAGTTGTGTTTTAGCCTGTCATTAGCCAATAATGCATTTAAAAAATCCATGCCTCTCTTCTTTTATTTTGGCTGCAAAAGAAATATGATTACACTCTTTAATTTTGCAGCCTATGGATTACGAGCCTCCATTTTTTAGGGGTTGCACTGAGCAAGAAGCTCATAAACCATGGAATAAAAATCCTCTCAAAATGGAGATTGGCAATGTTAACAGCAAGCACTTTGTACTTGCTCTCAAGGTAAGGATAAGAAATGCACAAACAGTGATACAATTACTTCAAATTTCATTAAGTGCTTACAAGTGGCTATTGCTGATGGACAGGTTAAGAGCGTCCTTGATCCTTGTGAAGATGAAAATGGTGACAATCAAGATGATGCTGTGAGCTTGGGAGGTGACTCTATTCAAAGGGATGAGTTTTCTGGTTCTGAAAGGGAGGTCAAGTGTTACACTACTGTTATTTTTTAATAAAATAACAACACTAAAAGTTGAAAACTGAACTAAAAGTATAAGTGCTTAATTAACTACGAAAGAAGAAACTTATATATTTCTCATTTCAGGCTAGCCAGTCGGATGATGAGCAATACATAATTGCACCAAGAGGTACTTAACCGTCCTTTTAGAAGTGCTAACTACCTTCAGTCCCCTTATATTACTGTTGAGTATCATTTATCTTGAGAACTAAAGTATGTTACAGTTTCCCCCTTGAATTTTGACGCTATTCTTAGTAAATACCATTGAAAGAGAGAATAATCTTTAGCATTTTTTATGCTTCCCAGGAGAAATTGTAACTTTTGACAATTGAAGAGGTCCTATTAGAGTTTCATCAATCCTTGACAATGTTTTCTGACCATAATGCCTTGTTTATGGATGAGAAGCACATTGCGTTACCATAACATTGTCTAGTTGCGAAGATGGACTTGAAAATAGTTCAAGGGTGAACTGTGCACCTAATTAATATTTTTTAAGTTTTTTCTCTCTCGAGTAACAATAGCTCCTTAAACAGATAAGCAGCAGGTTCATGAAGATGGTGGAATGGCTGATAGCGGTAACTTTCTACAATAAATTTCCTCTATAGTATAACATATTCAGGGCATATCTTTATCTATGTAATGAAACATACTTTGCAGATGATACTCAAGATCCAGTTGAGGATGAACTGGCATATGGCCGGGTGAAGGACTGGATCTGCTCTTACCACCTTGAGACTGTTGAGCTCACTGATGTCCTCTCAAATTTCCCCGACATCTCAGTGGTAAAAATATTTCGTAAACTTTCTTAATAGATATTTAACTGCTACTTTTAATTGGAGAGTAAATTGGATTTTTTTCTGTTGCAGGTTTTGATAGAAGGTAAATAGAGGATTTGGCCCTTGTTTAAGCTCCCAAAAGAACACATCTGGTCGAGCACCTTGAAGTTTTATAGGAACTGTATTTCATTCTGATGCTATTATTGAACTTATTTCAGAAATCATGGACAAGCTTGAGAAGGAAAGCATTCTATCTAAAGCTGGAGCAAACAGTTACATGATTAACAAGCAAAAGGTGGCTTGCATTTTTCATAGATGATGTGAATTATTTATGTTTTATGATTGTCTCATATTAAGGTTTCTAGGCCAATAATTAATAAATTAATGTTTCAGGAATCCGACCATGAATTTGTTGCTGTAAAAAAAGAATCCAATGGTCAACCAAATGGTAAAAAATCTCCTCAGGGAGTGGGCGAAGATACTATGTATCTGAAGGTGAGTGTAGGCTGACTTATCAGTTAATTTGCACTGGAAATCACATCTCATTCTTTATTCATATGTGTCATCTTTTTCCCCATGATAAAATGACAAGAATGGTGAACCTGTTGGCTATGTCTAGCTGATTAAGAATACTTTTTGCTTATATAAAGGGCGTACCCAGTACCGAAGCTCCCACACTGTGGGTCTGCCAAAGCATGCTGTATATGTATGTTTAATTGCATTGTTCTAATTGCAGGCTTTGTACTATGCTCTTCCACTGAATTACATTAGTGTTGCAAAGCTTCGTAGCATGCTTAAAGAAGCAACCCGGAGTACTGTAAGCAAACTAATGGATAAAATGACAAATGATGGGTTCGTTGAAGCCAAAAGCAACAAGAGGCTAGGTGAGTGATCAACCAAACTCACTATATTTTCACACACACACATTCATAGTAACGTATCTCTTCTTTTCATGCTTTGCTTATAATTAATCATGCATATTGAAAATTCTAATGTTTAATTTTCACAGGAAAACGTGTGATTCATTCTGATCGCACTGAGAAGAAGCTACTGGAAGTTAAAAAAACTCTAGATTTTGATTCAATGGTGATTAATATTCTCATTATTTTGTTCATTTTCAATTTCACTTCAGTTGAAAGACTGTATAGACATTCCAAACTGCTCCTATTCTTACTTTTCGGCAAACTCTATGAATTTGAACAGAATATGGATGTTACTGAACCACCTCTCATGTCTGAACGTGCTGACTTTCAGAATATGGGTAAATTGAAGAATAATTTATCCAGGATGCGTTGCATCTTTGTCGTTTCTCTATGCTTTATATCATTGTTTTTTTCTCTATTTTAAAGTAAAAAGAAGAATCTAACTCGTGTTTTGGATAACAGGGTACGATGGCAGGGACATGTCAACCTGTGGCATTCTCCACTCCATTGGATCAGATCTCACGCGCTCAAGGGGAAGAGCCGAAGCCCATCAAAATGGCTCTATGAGGAGGGATCGAACTCTTTCAGGGGCAATGGATCATGAGAAAACCCCTACAAGCAGAGTTGAGGTTTGTCTTTCTCTTCATAAATTTCTTGCTTATGTATAACATGTATATCCATGCACACATATGTTGATGTATACTCGCAATTTCAGAATAGTGAATTTCTAAATGAAAACTTAGCAAACATGGACCAGGATGGTCCTAGTCATGTTTACTCAGCTTTGAGAAAAGGAAAAGTGAGGGGTAAACGGAAGGAAAGAAGACTTGTTAGATGTATAAGACTATAATTTCCACTAGTTCGTAATTTCAGTTTTGTACTATACCATGACATAACTACAACTGGGAAAATTACCGATCTTTTTAGCTTCTAACATTAACGTTTTTCTTGCAGCCAATAGTTTCATTGGAGAGCTTCGCACCGGGTCACGAAGATGGTGACAGAACAGACCGAAATGAAAATCAATGTGATGAGTTCGACACAGTTTACAGCAAGTCTTCCCAGAATAAGCGCATTAGGAAAGCTAGCACAGTAAGTTTTCATATTGTCAATCCCATGATTCAATTGGATACAAATTTTTGTTCCGTCCAGTTCGTAAACTTTTCTTATATTTTGCAGGTTAAGGAGCCCATTCTTCAGTACGCGAGGCGCCAGAAAACTCAAGCTGTTTGAAAAACCCTCTGAGTTTACTGATTAGTGCCACTTCTCAACTTCAAGACCTTAATGTTTATATGCAGAAACTTTTAGGATTATCTTCTTTCATTTTCTTATCCTACTTTGGAGGATAAGTTTAGATATGACAAGTCTATATCTATTCTGCAATTTCATAGGTAAAAAAAACCTCACCGTTAAGCTTGCATTTGAAAACTGGCTATATATAAGATTACTTGCCAATTATCGGAAAAGCATCTGCTTCTCTGTTTGGTTGGATTCCCCTTCGCTTTGCCAAATGAGCTTATGAATTCATATCCGAGCTTTCTGCTGTGTTACGCATGCAAATTAGCATCATATAATCATGCATGACATGAATGATGCAGGATTTAGAATCTTTAGATTCTGGATATGGAGTGATTTTAGGCATTTAGCACCAAGATGATGTCGTTTCGAAAGAACATGTGCTGGAAAGTTACTCCTTTCTCTTTCTTATTCGTAAGTTGTATTCCAAATTTTTATATACGCAACTCCTTGATAAATCGAGTCTAAAAGATCTGATTCATCAACTTCTGTGGAACGCTGTATTGTACTATCGTCCACTGAGGCCTTTCTTATTTCTTTCCTCATTCTCGATTTCGATATCATTTTCTACAATAAAAGAAGTAATACAACAGAAAGCATCTCTAGTTCATGCTCTAATATTTGTTTCCCCTTTTTTCTTTTCCACCAAGTTCCAAAGCACAAAAACGAAAATTTTGTGCCCGATAGATGCTTTCTTTTTTAACTTCATCCTGTTGAATTTTGCAAATAGAGTAACACTGAATCGCGATAATAATTCAACAGTGCTGGAGCAAATATCACATCCCAGGTACAAGCAATAAATCCTTTACATCATCGGGAAAAGGAAACGGAAGGCAATGAGAATGCCTATGGCAACAATACATACAAAGCTCGATGTGTCACATTTATTCAGACCCCAAATTATCCTCCAATTATGAAACTGTAAGCACGCCTCAAATGGAATGAAGCTCGGGATACCATGGCAAGCCTCCATCCTTGACCGCAGCGGCCAAAATTTTCCAATCCCTGCGCCAGCAGCAATAAAATTTATCCTGCTTCATCTGAAATTGTCTACTCACAAAAGTAACCATTTTAAACATTTTAGGAATAAGGAACTTAATAACAGTTATTCTCATCGCAGGCACACTGGATTGATAAGAATAACATGTTAACATTAGGATATCCAAGCTCATCATCCATGATCACGGAGCAAAACCTTATCATGGCTCATAAGTTACATGGGCAGTCACACCATTGTCCCTTAATGGCTTCCTATCCTATATTTTAGGGACTAAACCCAAAAGAAATCTTCCATCAATGTTTCCAAATGCTATTCAATTCCCTAAAGTAAGGGGCTTGTTATTGCTCTCTTGAACTAGAGAACTACTGTTTATCCCTAGCTCTCTTTTGAAGTTTAAGGGGATTGGTGCGTGGTTTCTTCATATCTCAGCCTCTATTTATATAGAAATTAATACTTACGAGTTGAAAATAGTTACTTTGAGAATGCCCTAAGAGTTTAATTGGAAAGGGGATTAATCGGAAAGCAGCATAACAAAGTCTGGGCGTAAATGGCACAAGTCTTCATAGGGTTACAAAATGGAAATCCAAAAATATTATCCATTAATAAGGACATAAATATTCGATGCAGACGTACATACATTCTAAGCTATTCCCAGTTAATTTAAATTGGAAAACATACAATCCCTCGAGTGTTTGTTGAACCGTGCAAACATACACGTGGCCGGTAATCACACTAAACACATGTAAATAGCAAAAATATAATATTTACATTCAAAATGGGTTATTTGAACACATAAAGCAACATAATTCTAGCCAACAGATACAATATACAACAAAGGAGCCTAAATACATCCATAAAGGAATTAAACTGAAATCTTTATAACTTATATAAAGTCTCGTACCATAAACCTTTGCATAAGCCCATAAAATTTAGGCATACATAATTGAAGCATTATTAAATAAATACAGTCTGAAAAACTTACGTTCTCACTTGGGTGCGGATGAGGAGGTGGATGCACCATAGACATCTTGAAGAAGGTCGTCATAAGGATCACGACGACCAGGGACCTGACTAATCTGCGGGTCCCAGAAGAGCTGAGCGTTGTGGCGATCGTAATTCCAGAACCCGTAAGGGCGCAATGGGTAACTCCACATTTCCTTGGTCTTCGTACACCTATCCTTCAAGTGGTACAGGTGTTCCCTGAACTTGTGATCTCTCTCTTTCGGATCCTCCATCATCCTCAGTATCAAGTTCTCAGCAAATTCCATTATGAACCCCATCCCTACTTATCTGAAAATTCAAATAAGGCCACCACATCAAATGAAAACCATAGCCGCATCTTCAAATCCATAGATTGAAGATGAAGCATGAGATTTAAAATGCTTGCTTAAGTATATAACATGCATATACATAAGTTTCCCCTTAGCCAACCATTTCTTCCAAGCACCCTGATAATCAAATCACGCCACTATATCAAGTGAAAAACCTATGCGCAGCTTTGGTTTTCATAGATCGTGCGAATACGTGTCCTTGGATTAACTAGGGTGTATTTACCCTTTATTTTACCATAGCTTACCTAAAAGTTAGAATTAGCTATGTTGACTAATTACCGCATCTATTTCCTAATATAAATGATCTATACTTTCGGAACCTAGTGTTAGCAGACAAATAGCAAGTGACATATTTCCCAGGTGATACTTACAAAAGCTCGATAGATACTAACAAGGCAATGACTCGTATCTTGAAGACAAAAAAATTAACACTGTATTATGAATATATACTCAAATTCTAAGATCAAAGATAAAGCATGAGAAAATAGATCAGTAAAATGATGAGTAGTCCTTTATCGTTTTCAAATTCATAGATATAAAGCATGGCAAAGGATTTGTCTGGTTGCAGCTTTTAAACTCAAACTTTTTTTTCTTAAGAGCTGAAATGAACTTTGTTGTTAAGCTTCTAAGCTGATCTTTTTGCTATTTTGGGCTAAAAAGGCCAAAAGTTTCAAGCTAGATATTATGGGTTTATTAGGTGTTGCAATTTTTAAGCTTAAGTGTTTCTGCCCTTCTGCTTAAGAGTTAGACTCATTTGGTTGCATAGCTTTTCAGCGAGAGCTTATTTGTTTTTATTGAAAGAAAAGAGCGGAAGTTGTAATGTGTGAAAACTGTATTGTATATGTATATTGATCTCTTGAAAGAATTACAGTGGTGCCTTTATATAGGCAAGATATGGATACAATAAAAATGAAGTAAATCAATACTACTAATGAGCCAATAATTATGTAATCAATCACGATCACAATCTATAATTACAATATCCTAAATTAGACACGTGTATCCTAACATCCCCCTCAAACTCAAGGTGGTAACGAAAAGAACAACTGGAGTTTGCAACTTAACTCAGTAAGTTGGCCAGGTGAATGTGATTTGGTGAATATATATGCCAACTGATCAGCAGAGGAAAGAGCTCGTAAGTGAAGAAGACCCGAGAGAAGATGATGGTGAATGAAATGACAATCAAGCTCAATATGTTTCATACGTTCATGAAAGACGTCATTATGAGCAATCTAGATAGCACTTTGATTGTCACAATAAAGGGTTATACTGGATTACTGAGGAGCACCCATGTCTGCGAGGAGGTTTCGAATCCAAATAAGCTCAGAAGTAGTATCGGCGAGAACACGATATTCAGCTTCAATGGTAGACCGAGAAACAATATCTTGCTTCTTACTGCGCCAGGAAATTAATGATGAACCAAGAAGAAGGCAGTATCCGATAATGTCTTTTCGATCAATGGGATCACCGGCTCAGTCGCCATCAAAATATGCACTCAAACCCAAAGAAGAGTCGTATGAGAAATGGAGACCATGAAAGAGGGTCCCTTTGATGTAGCGCAAGATACGTAGAACAGCAGCATAATGGGTAGAGCGTGGTTGATGCATGGATTGACTAACCTTGTAAACAGCATAAGCAATGTCGGGCCAGGTTACAGTGAGATAGATAAGGCTGCCGACCAACTGTCTATGCAAGATAGCGTCAAAAAGAGGTTCTCCATCAATGAGATTAAGGCGAGAGTTATATTCCAATGGAGTACTGGCAGTTTTGTTGTCTATCAAGCCGGTTCGAGAAATAAGATCAGATGTATACTTGGCTTGAGAAAGATAACATCCAGAACTCCCCAAAGTGACTTCAATGCCAAGAAAACAACTAAGAGTACCCAA
>MKEJ01073739.1:0-12893 GCA_001753735.1 Embelia ribes | reverse complement strand
AACAATTCAGTTTTGTTGTGCATTGCACGATTTTACTGCTAGTATTTATACGTTTAACTTCCACTTTCTGAAAAAAATATGGTTTAACGGTGGATAACAACAATGGAGATAAAATTGTTGTTAAATAAGGACGAACTTAACGATGGACTTGAATAATACATAAATACAGACGGTCTAACGATAGACTAGCGACATATATTTTAACAATAGATAAATTCGTCGTAAACTAAATGGTGGGAAAAGCCCGTCATATTAACTACGGAATAACGACAGAATAGCTAAGAAATATAGCGACGGCAAAATTTCTGTAGACAAATTAATTATTTTTTTATTTATCGGCGGAATATTTCCATCGTTATTCCGTCCATAAAAAATGATTGAAATTTGGTGGTCGTTATTTCTGTCGTTAAAAATGTCGATTGCTTGCTTACGGTTTCAATTTCAATAGGTAATTCCGTCGCTAAATTCGACATATAATTATATCATCATATACATTCATTCACATTCACCCACATCTTTCTATCCTCAATTATACTGATGATAACTCTCTCTCATCCGATTTCGTAACGATATTGAATGAATTTACTTTTCTATCAAGTCTCATGATATCATCTCTTTCATATAGTTCTCTTCAAGATTAGTCATTTTTTGGATTGTAAATTATTTATATATTGTTATCTTTTTTTCTCAAAATGTTAGTAATAAATCTAATGATTAATATGTTATTTAGTATTTGCATATAAAGATTCATATATTGATTTATGTTAAATATTGTTACCGAATAGGAAAAACCCAATGAATGCAGACAGGCAGTGGATGTATCATAAATTATCTAATGGATTATTAGCGATAGAAATATCCATTGTTAATTAACGATGGATTAGCGAAGGAAGTAATTTTGCGACATAAATTAACAACGGGAATTTTTTTGCGATTGCTATATTACATCGTTAATTAACGACAGATTTTTTATTCCGTTGTTGAAATTTTACCGACGATATTTTTAACGATGAAATTTAATCCGTCGTTAATCTAAAATAACGACGGAATTGTTCAATATAACGATAGAATCTGACCGTCGTTAAACATCGTTTTTCTTGTAGCGAAGCCTGTCAAACTTTCATTATACCAATGCTACCCTTAAAAGATGTGTTATTTACCACATGTAAGCCTTTGATTTTGTTGTACATTGCATCATCAACCAAATCTTCCACGTAAACCACATCCTCATTTAACTCCCCGATAACCCCAAAATGTAACTCTCTCCTCTTTCTCTCACGTCGGATTAACCATTTTTCTATCAACTTTTTTTCTTTTTCTTTTTATGGCCATCAACTTCTTCTTCTAAAAGAAGGTAAATTTCCCTTTTTATCTCATTTTTTCACAAATTGATTATCTTTCATTTTTCTAAATATCAGTTCTCCAAATATGAGAGAAATAGAGGGAGAACAAAACTAACTTCTCTATTCCTTTTCCTTTTTTCTTTTTTTGTTCAAACTAATTTTTGTTTTGTGCAATTTTTATGAACTAAAATTGGAATTTCCCTTTATTGATCCTCAAATTTAATCTTCATTTTGACAATTGGGAGTTCGCTTTTAGTGTTGAAAGTGAAATTACTAATTTGAAATCCGGTGAGTAAGTGTTCAATTATAACTCAATTTTTTTTGTAATTTTCTATTAAAATTTAATTTTACTGTTTGTGTGCCTCGCATTTACTATTAATTTCGAAAATTGCGTTTCTATTACCACTAAATATATATATATGTATGAGCCTGCCTATCACTTGTGTATATATTAGCCATATATATTATGTAACTAGCCATTATGGCACACGTAATGCTTGTGCAAAATGGAATGTAATCTATCTTCAATTAAGTCAGTGGTGGCATTAAGATATGCTATACATATTCAAACCCACAAAGAATTGAAAAAAAAACCATGCTAAATCCATTTTGGTACTATTGATGTCACTTATAATGTTACTAAAAGTATTTTGTCAAATAATCATCTTTAAAATTCCATGCATTTTTTTTTATTATATCTTACTAAGTTTCAAGTAAAAGTTATATATCATTTATTTGGTTACATATAATATCGTTGTTTCTCGTTTTCCAGATGCTTTTGGTCGTGTTTCCGTTTTTCGTTTCTCATTCCTTTTCCCCTTTTACTTTTTAATCGGGAAATAATGCTTATGACCATTGCCCAATGGATTAACTGTGCTCGTATATACTTGGATATTTTGATGGGGAAAAAATATTTGAGATTGGACGAGGATGCAAATTAAGTTATAGGATATTTTTTACTTCATTTTGCCACTTAGAAATGATTTTTAAACCATTCGATTTAAAATGTAAGTAAAAGATTATACGATACAAAAATATCACGAACGGATAAAATATTGCAAGTATTGTTCAGTAGTCACGAGCAACTCTTACTATTTCGATATATAATAGTAAAGACATGTATTTTTGATAATTGTTGAACTAGCACATACTTAATTTTTTATTAACTATAATTTCATATTTAATTGTAAATAGTTAGTAGTACTACATTAACGGTTGGGCAAATTATTTAAGATTAATAGTGGTTATCTGTTAACATGAGCATGAGACCCTTAGCAAGCGACATTTTAAGTTCAAACTTAAAGAAAATGGGTAGTTGAAAATGAATCTCAAATTTCTTATCAATAATGATTATTTATTGATTTTGATTGATGTGATATAACTTCTGCTGTATTAATATATCTCTTGAGACTCGTAATACTTCTCACCATCTATAATATAATATAATAAAAAATATACACTTACCTATAAATTTTATTTAAAAACTTACCCGCTAAAATAAATACTTATGAGTTAAAATTTGTTTATAAATTTAATGTTTATTGTTTTTTTCCTAATGTAATACATTTCCAGGTTTTCGAATAAGTTCTATGGGTATTTGTAAGATTACTCAATATAATATAAGCCAAAATACAGAATAATTACCAGGGCGGTTTGGTAATTGAACCTCTCCTATATTAAATTATTAGTACAAATCCTTACGTTATGAGGGACATTTCGTGCAGTGTGTGGATAAGGTGTTGTCCCGCTTGTCTTCGACAGTAATTATTTCTCCCAACGTTGCCCCTCAATTATTTATTTTTCCATTGAAAAATATAATAATTACACTTCCCAGTCAATAAATTCAAAATTTATATATTGCCCGAGTTATTTTCTCTCATTTCCTAGTAGTTTAAAAAATAGATTAAAAAAATACTGGTAAAATTATGTGCGGAATAGAATGACCCCCACAGCACAAAACCACGGAAAGCTAATTGTAACTTGCTTGAGATCTATTTACCGAAGTACCGGAATTTATACATACAACTATGTAAGATTTTTTTAAATATTATCATTTAAAATATATCATATTGAATTTGTATGGATCTCAATACATTCATAAAATAAAAATATTAAACCTTAGCCAAATGGTAATAAGGCTTGTGTGGTGAGAGTTTTAAGACACAATTCTTTTTTACCCATAGTCGTCACACATTTAGCTGTTGTCCCTATTAAAATTTTGATATATTTTTTTTTATTATAACTGGAAACAAAAAATTAACGATGGCCATCTATACCATACTCTTAATTTGAAAAAAATCCTAAACATAATCGTTGCTCTGATAAACCACACGTACAAATACGATCACCATTAACTGCTATCTGAAAATGCCTTAGGTGATGTGGTTTTTATGCATTAAAATATATTTTAATAATTAGTCCTGATATAAATTTTTGGTTAGACCGTTTTGGTTGTCTTTAAATCTCCATTGTACATAATCTATCACAATAATGACAAGACTTTGACTTTTAATTATTTTCTTCCGGATAAGATACAATAATACACTTATTCTATCAGTATTCAAATTTCATTTAAATTTTCTGTTCTCTATTATTTCAAACTACTTGCAATAATATGAGCTAGAAGAAGAATTCAAATTGCCAATCATATCTGGTGCTTGTTACGCCAGATCATGCTTTTTTCTCACTCATGATACCAAGTTGTATTAGTTGTATAGCATTATCGACTGAATACGAGTAATAGATATATATAATATATCATATAGAGATTATGTACTATTTTTTTATGACAATATCTTGTACATTACTATTTCTCTTACAAATGGATTTTATGCACAAAAATTATCACATAAGAATTACTACACTTTTTATATATATATATTATTTATCGGATAATACATTTTTGGATCCATGATTCTTAGCTGGGTCCATATGTTTATATAGAAAGATTATTTTTTGCCAAGAGAGGGTGTGTAAGGGGGTTTTTATAAAAAAAATTCAATTGTATACAATAATCCTTTTTCTGTCCGTTTATATATATGATTTTCACTATCCAAAAAATGAAACAAAATTTAAAAAAAAAAATTATTTGTATAGCATTATTGACTTGCACAACGAAGGATCATTATAATTTGAACAGAAGCAAGGAGACATTTGAAGTGACTAAAAACAATATACTAATTAAATAATTTGTTCCAACCAAATTAATATGTAAATTATCAGCCGATTCCAACAAAATTATTAGTAATTATTTATAGGAGAGCTCTTGTTACGAGAGAACTGAGATGCCTATTTATGCTATCGTCATAACCCTATCATCTTTTTGAGAAAACAATAATTACTACTATTTAAATATATATACACTATTATCAACGAGTAGATACCCTTAAAAAAATATCTGAATGAATAGCAGTAGTACTAAATAATGCAAATCGAGAAGGGTATGTGTCGTACTGGAAGATTTGAATTTTGAAAAGGGAGTTTGGTTTTGGTAGTGATCAAAAATAGAATTTGAACAAACTTATAATAAACGGTAGGCTATTTTTAGTCAAATTTAGCATTATTTAATTAGGACTTAGGAGTAGTTTCTTCAATAGTACTATTTATGTAGCTTCATTTTCTTCGTAACTAGGATTGTAGGGACAGTCGTCTTCTCAAGGCTCCTATGAAGGTTCCTGCATTTTATTTTATTTTTTGAGAAAATAGTAAAAAAATGATTTAAAATTTATACATAGTTGTTATATAAATGCGACAGGTGGGACCCCGCGACACCTCCTCCTTCCGCTTCTAACTTTAGTAAAAATAGTAGTTAGAGCCTGTTCCAAGTAAAATGCTAGGAAAAGACTTATATACAAAAAAAAAAATGGTATTGTTATTGCGATATCAATACAAAAATACCACTTAAAAAGTTTGCATTAGAAACTGCCGTATAAAATCATGTTTGAAATTTAATAATACTATATCACTTCGCAATTTTTTAATCAATGGTTCATAATATTTTTATTAAAAATATATAGCTATGACCAACTCTTTTATATAAATATATATATATAATGGAAGTTGACTCCTCAAAACCATGGTGGAAAAATAATATCACTTTTTCAAATTTTCAACCATCTTAATCCAACGGCGAAGTTGATCTTCTAAAACTGGATGGTTGCGATTGATCGTTGTATTCATAGAAGAAAATTATTCTTGTATGGAAGTTGGATCCTCAGAAACCTCATGTTACATGCAATTAAGGGCTTGTTTTGCTGTACTTTTTAAGAAAAATGAATTAGTTTTTTCAAATCTAAGAAAAAGTTATATTTATTTAGCTTTAAATTTTTTAGTCTTTTAAAGTTAAAATAAGAAAAAAAAAATCAACTTAAAAGTTGATATTCTTATAGATGTTATTTTTAAAGCAAAAAAGCTACCAGTGCCACCAAACAGGTACTAAATGAGAATTTGGACAGATAGTCCGATACCGGACGGAAGTGGAGCTGTGGCTCATCCTGGCGTTTGAAAATTTTGTGAATTTTTTTTTAAAATTGTCTATCGAGCGACTCCCTGAATATACCAATGACTATCACTTAAAAAACTTCAAAGGGTTAGATCCCCATAGCTGGAAATCCCGAATATGCCATTAGCTACATGGCAATGACTTAAGTACAAAAATTTCATATAAAAGGAGTTTACATCGATATATCTTGAACGCAATTACGATCGATATTTATTATTATTTTATTTATTTTGTTATTTTATGAATGCGTCTAATGAAATTTTAGAGCGGAGATATTATGTAATGAAACAAAAATGTGTAGGTACAAAAGTGAACTATTTTGACTATCTCGGAATGAGACTAATCTCTCGAGACGATATATATCTCCAGGAATTATATGGAAATTAGTAAACCACTCATAAAGTTGTAGTGGGTCGAAATATATTTATTTGTGGCTATAAAAATGTCATGTGGAATTGCAATATAGCACTTATTAAACAATCTTGTTTATGTACCAAACTTAACGTCTTCGAGGTTATATGTGCCTCCAAGTCAAATTTACACATTTGAATAACAGCTTAGGAAAACAGACCAATTATTCAATTTTTTGTACCATTTGTTCTATTAAAAATTGAAAAATGAAACCTTTATTACCTGCTGCATATTTGTGCAATTTACGGCCATACCGTTACTAAAATTCCCATTACACTTCACGAGAAATTAGTACCTGTTCTTGAAAGCATATTATATCTTTTTACGAGACCAGAAATTTACCCCGCCACATATTAGTGAGGCAATAATAATTATGAATAAAAAATTATAAATCGGAATAATTATTTGGCTTAGAAGAAAATCTTAAAAATGTGAAATTGTTATGCAATAATGTTTCATAACCAGGATTGTTATGATTTGTTTCGCAATGTACTCCAATCTTTTAGAAAAGTTGAAATGACGAAAATTTGAAACAAAATACCCCCTCCATCTAAGAATAATTTTATATTTTGATTTGTCACACATTTTTATGCAATTGCAAATTTAAATTTTGAACCGAAGCCAAATGACTAAAATACCCAATTAATATTTATCTTGATTTTATCCTTAAAAATTAGAAAGGGAACAAATGGTAGTTTACCTTAGTTTGTCATGATGTCCTAAAATAGAAATATCTAATTATTTCCAGATGTCGCAAATTAAAAATATGATTAATTATTTGTGGACGGAGGGAATGCATACTAATCGTCGGCCTTCTATCTAAATGAAAATTCATGTTTGGGCTTTACATAATGGGTTCTTTTACTATTTACATAAGGCCCTTTACTAATGTTTTGGTCTTCTAAAACACGCACTAGACAATTTGAGAGTCTGTAAATATTGGGCCAAAAATAGTTATCGGACTCTTACCACGTTCTCTAAATGAGTCCACATCCTATATTTGTATAATTGTGGCCCAGCTTAAACTGTTGCTTAATTACAGCTTGCCGTCTTTATTTATTTATTTATTTTTCTAAAAAAAATTATAGGTTGTGCTATTTGTAAATATTAAAGTATATATTTTTTAAACTCAGCCTCTTTCTTAAACTCAGGTGGTTTCAGAAGCAGTATTAGGCTTGTTTTCAAAAAGTTAATTTTATTTTTTTAATCATAATTACTGTATAACCTCAATTAAATTTTTTACATTACTCATAAGTATACCT
This sequence comes from Embelia ribes, assembly GCA_001753735.1. Taxonomy (NCBI): domain Eukaryota; kingdom Viridiplantae; phylum Streptophyta; class Magnoliopsida; order Ericales; family Primulaceae; genus Embelia; species Embelia ribes. The sequence continues at coordinate 5,376 of MKEJ01073739.1, read as the reverse complement.
ACTTTTGGCTTTTTATAATAAAAAATACCAACTTACCAAATACCATATTATCTATCGAAAAAACTTTTAGAATTTATTTAATAGGACTTTTAAAGTAAATTTAAGAAACAAATTTTGAAAAGGTTGCATTCCCAAACTAGGCCCCGAAACAAACACACACCTCCACCAACATGTTAAAATACTATTTGATTTCGTAAAAGTAAGAAATTTCCTGCAATTCTCTCCAAGAATTAGGAGACTAATTTTCATCTCTAAATCTATTACCAAAATTTATTGTCTAAAGTATTAAAACTTATAATTTACGAATTAAAAATTGATACACTGCCGAAGTGCTCTTAAACCCCAATCCTAACATCTGCCGGTTGCAGCAATTTTAGCGCAACTTTTCCCATAGATATTGAAAGAAAAGTTAGACTTGGCACCTTTTTATTTCCTTTCTAGTTTTAAAAATTTTGAAATCAGAAAAACATTTTTTTTTTGGAAATTCGAATCAGAAAAACGTTTGCACTTCAAGTCATAATAGTTGTTATTCTGGGTATCAAAAGAACCACCATGAGAAAAACGAAACATACATTAGTCATTTATAATGTTGATCCACTAGCTAAGCTAACTACCAAAACAAAATATAAGTGTGCATAAATAAAATTCTTGTATAGCACAAACAACAAATATATAAAAATATATCATGTTTTTTCATCAACCAAGGTGATTCACATTTAAAATTTATATTAACACCCCAAGCTAGCTCTTTTCCAATGGAATTAGAGGAGGCTTAGAACTACTTACAAAACTGCAACTTCTATTTTGGAAACTATATGAAGATGAAAATATTGAACCTCTTGATTTAGATTTCTTCATTATTCCAGCCCTGGAAAGGGTGTGTAATTTGTAGCTTCCATAGCCTTTGGATGATTCTATTATTTTCTTTTTATATGGTATTTGTTTTTTAGCAAGGTCTTGTATGCTTGTCACCCTTGAGAGAGAGGTGAAAGATTCAGATTTGCCTTGGTAGAACTTAGAGAGCCCTCTCCTGCAACCATTCATCCAGTGTTTAATATACAATTATTAATTGAATGGTAAAAAAAATTTAGTAATTACAATAATGTTTCAAATTAAGTGAAAACATGGAATTTTTTTTTTTTTTTTTTATCAAATTCGATAAATAAAGTAGTTTAGTATGTGCAAATGCAGAATTCAATACAACATGCCAGAATTTCAACTAAAATGGGTTAATTTTCTAAAATCAAAAATATATTTTGTTTTGTTAAATTACTTAAGTGCAGTCATTAAAATAGGAATAAGGATATATGTGAAAATCATACCGAAACTCTGAAAATATACATGTGGTTATATTTTATGTGTTTATTTTTTCATTAAAAATAGAATCATCCAGTATAATCTATCTATATAAGTTTGTCCAAATTTCGGAAATGATCATGAGTACTTGTTTGCAAAAGCAATATTTGTATGGATTTTTGCGTTTAGCAACACATATATGGTAAAAAATGAATTGCAGAAAATCTTTCACAAAAGAGGATCATGTGATATATATATATCGACTAAGTACACAAAACTCCTGTATTGTGGGGTCTGGAATGATCTGATATACTCAACTTTATACATATAAGTAACGGTATTCATACCAGCTACTTGTACCAGCTATTTGTTCAAACTAGATTTGTGTGGTTCATAATTAGTTACATCACAACATACTCTCTATCTTCCTTAACAATAGGATGATGTGACTAATTATAGATCACATAATTTAAGTTGATATAATTAATTAGTGCAAATAGTTGGTATGGATATAATTACTCTATACATATATATATATATATATATATATATACATGGAAGATCATATACTTACTTGATGGGTAGCTGTGACATCAACTCTGATAAATCATATAAAGAAGATGAACATGAATTTGATGATGAAGATGCATCATCACCCATGTCTAATGAAGATCCATTTGAAATTGTTGAATCCGATGATGATATTGATGATGATGCATCATATTCTTCTAGTACTTCAATATTTTTCTTCATATTCCAATTATCTTTATATCCCTCATCTTCATGATACAAAAAGCATGAGCTATCAACCCTTTGTTGTTCTTCTTCACCCATTGATAGATCTTATTGAGAAGAATAAAAATGAGTAGATGTGGAAATGGTTGCCCTATATTTATATACTAAAAACTTCATAAAGAGAAATTATAAGGTGCATCTAGCACACCGAGCGAATATATCTATTTTGTTTGTCTAGCCATTCATGTAAGGCCACAATTTCTAATTTAAGCCAATCGTGTAATGCAACGAGAATATGGAGTCATCTTGTCATCTTGTTTATAAATATAAACCTTGTAAATACTAAATTGTATGCTTTCAGTTGAAATTTATTTACGTTTTTTTTAACACGTATCGATGTACCTCATAGTTGGACCATACCTTACTCGGTTGTCAAATATGATGTTCTATTTGGTCATTAAATCATACCTCTATTTCACTAAAATGTTACATTGAGGGGTGTTCCAAGTACACTAGGTGATATCTCATTTCTAAGGCGTGTTCATTTGTAGACATACATTAGCATTTATAGATTAGGTTTGAGTTTCTTTGAAGGGACAAATTTAACATCACAAGTGGTTGGATAAATTTTCCATGCTTTTAAGTCCACAAAAGGACACATATGAAGCCAAAACACTTGGTCAACAAGCATGATTCCCATTATATGACGAATAACCTAACATGATTTTCATTTTTCTTTAATTGCCTTATCCTTGATTCGACATTATCTCCTTATGTGGTTTAAATTCCTGGAGTCTAGTTTTATTATTATTATTATTGAATATTGGTATGCATTTTTCTTTGCGGCTTTCAAGGATACTTTTTTGCTAATTTGGTTTCAAAGAGTTACAAATTTTAAGCTTAAAAAAGCATATTTTAATAAAAAAAAATTACAATCAAATGGGCACTTAAACTCCATTTGATATAAGAATTCTTCACGAAAAAAAAAAATGACGGAAAATAAAAATTATTCTTTATTGAATTCATAATTTTTTATAAATATTTTTTTTAGCCATACTTTTTCACGAAAAGTCGAAGAATATATCCTTACACATTTCAAATGAAGGAGAATAGGATGAGCTTGGAAGCCATCCATATCCTAGTCACCATCTCATCCATATACCGCTAATTAATTTTCCATGCCACAAATGTCTTGTCAAAGATTATGCTAAGAAATGACATTTTGTGGTTACATTAATAAAAGAGGATGTGGGTGGGATAACCCTTATTGGTTATTGATAAAAAAAAATAAAATTATCACAATTTTGCTATATCCTCCCTTCAAAAATAATTAGCTACATTTACAATTTGAAACGCCGGAACATAGTTAAAAATTTTGATATTAAGACATACAATTATTACAAAACAAGTTAAACTATCATTATTACTTTTCTAATTATTAAGGGTGAAAATTAGTAAAATAATTGATAGAGATATTTTAATTATTTCTCTTCAATTAAAAATTTATATTTAAAATACGCCAAATTAAATCATTAAATTATTTTTCGCGATGAGAATATTATTCTTCCAAATAATCTCCACCGACAGTAGGCGCTAAGCAGGGTAAGCAAGGCATTCCCCTCAACTTAAAGTTTCTTTTTTAGTATTTTATGGTTATATTTTTGTTAAGTTCAAAATTTCTGGTACTTTATCTTTTGTTATATGTTTGTATATATCTAACTTTTTGGGAAAACCTCCAAAATTTTCTCTATTTTACAGTCTAAAAATACTTATTTCAGTATTATAAAATTACAACTATTTTAATTAATATAAGGATATTAATGTATTTAACAATACATACATACATATATATATATGATCACTTATCCAAATTTTCTATTTTAATTATTGATAATTATAGCAATGGTCCCCATAGTTTCAACAATTTTTTTTGTTTCCATAATTTAACTTATAACAGTAATAATTCTTAGAGTTTGAAAAATGTAGAAATTTGGCCATCAAAGTTTAAAAAATGTGATATATTTAATACCTTTTATAATTTTTTAATACCTTTAATAGTTTTTGCTCATATTTAAAATTATATAATACCCAAAATAGAATAAAATATTAAAATTAAATATCATAAAAATACTAACTTACACCAAAATAATAATATATTGATCACTTCGTATATTTTCATTGTTTATAAATGGCTTTAAGTTCATAATAAAATCTATAATTTTTAATGATTGTTAAAAAATTTTAAAAATAGATAAAATTCAAACTTTATTATCAAAGTTATCTTATTAATTTTAATTGAAACACTCTCCAAATTCTCATGTAATCAAGTAACGATTATTATAAGTATTATTAAGAGTTTAACTTAAAAAGCATACAAAGAGTTGCTCAAAATGTATAATAGATTCTTTAATCTGATTTCAATATCAAATTTAACTTTCACAATTGTAATAGGAAAAAAGGTTTGAGATTATTTTTAAACCATATTTAGAAATTTTCTTGATTAAAAATATATATATATGTTGCTTAAAAAAGGTTTGAGATTATTTTTATAGTCCGCGCGTTGCACGTGTTATATGGAAATGTAAATTATTAGTTTATAGTTTTCTTAACTTTTTATAGTATAGTAGCATTTTAGGAGTATGAGATTGAAAAGTTTAACAAATATTTTCAATACACGGAACAAATAAGTTTATTTGTTTTTAAGAATCCGACACTAAAATTTTTAATCATATTATTTTAATTTATTCCTAATTATTTTAGAGTAATTCTATTATGGTAATATTTCATAATAAAATAAAATAATTTAATGAGTTTTATTTTTCCAATAAGTTTAGGTTGATATAATTCTATGACAAGCTTATTATTTTAAAATATTAAATTCATATACAGACAAAAATAGAGTAAAAATAGTTGAAGGTTTTATATTTTCAACATAAACAAATTTTTATATTTTTAATTATAATATTCAACCTTTTATCCCCATGCATAGAGTTAATTTTGATATATATTTTCAACAGTTAGGTTTAGATAAATTTTTTTATGGTAATATTTACAAATAAAATAATTTATTTTTAATAATATTTCTTTTGCAAAAGTATTCACTTTTGGTAAAATTTTATTTAAAAATTATAAATTTATGGGATATGTCTCAAAAGATTATATGAAAATATGTTGCAATTAGTACGAAAGTAAGAGAAGATACAACTTTTATAACATTATATATATATATATATATATACACTAGATGGATATCACGTGCGTTGCACGTGGCGTTTTTTAATGAAAAATTTTATTTTTGGAATTTTTTTTTCATATAGAATGAAAGACGTTATTTATTTACTTAGT
>MKEJ01073734.1:0-10698 GCA_001753735.1 Embelia ribes | reverse complement strand
ATGCAAGGAACTATGAATTTGTGTCAAGACAACAAGAAATAACCTCAAGAATGAGGCGGACAATAAATGATATACATAGCAGTGATGAACGCACCATGTATAAGAAATGCAAACAATGATAAATGACAACAACGACGAATCAAACGAATTTAAATCACAACCGAAAAAAGTCCTATGAATCCGATATGAAAATGCGGCCATATATGAACAATAAACAAAGTCGAAACATCATATCAAAAAAAATATTATGCTAAAAAAGTTGGGGTTGTAATAGGTTTATTGCAAGAGTTACAATTTTACACAGCATTAGTCTTATGGTTAATTGCATGAGTTACTACTTGTAAAGTCATGGGTTAATTGCATAAATTATTTCACATTTTAATCATCCCCTTTATAGTCAATAAAATAATTCTTAAGGTACATGTTTATGTTAGTGGACATCAAGATAAAGAAGCTACTTGCCATAAATGGTAAGTTACAAATCTTTTCATATCCTACCATGATAGACGGAAGATATTAAACTTCAACTTTGATTGACGATTGAGATTAAAGATGCTTATGAGATTTGGTCTCTTTCTTCCTATATAAAGTACACAAACTCCATATTTTTGTACAGCACATAATGTTTGTTGGGAGATTGACTTAAATTCGATACGCAACGGATGTTGAGAGATCGACAGCAGGGATCTCTGGAAACTTGTAGGCAATTTTATAATCAAATTTAAGTTCGGTATGTGAAACAAGTGTCTTTGATCAATTGCACAAATCTTTGATAATCGATCAGAATGTTTTAATTTTTTATATAAATTGGTCCAACCGATTACCTAAAATGATTACAATCGATTGGCTGAGTTTTTTCTGCGGCGGTTTAGAAGATTTTGTTTCCTTTTTAGACTTTATTTCCTTGTGTACCCAATAAGTATGTATTTGTGCATATCACAGAGCCAGGGGACTAATGGTGTAATTAAACCAAACTATCCTCCACACGCTTCAATAAATAAGAGAATCAGGGACGAATGAGGTAATATTATTTGACAGCTGTTCATGTACTGTGTACATAAATATTGATATTTGTTAGTTGAAAGGACATGTGACAAAATTCTTTTTCTACATTCAATACTTAATTAATACAACTTTTATTATCTTAATTACCTTATATTTGCAATATTCACTTGAATCCTTACTTAAGTATCGGATAATTTGTGGGCAAACCCCCTGCCCACACTTTTAGGTATTAGAAGAGGATATCGGGAAGAATCTTTGGCTTACAAGGAACACATTCGGACAAGAACCATCGGGCAAATGATAGAAGTGAAAAGGCGGAGGAGGAGACTAAAAAGACAGAAGCTTGGGATAAAGCATTCAGACGCTCAAGATTAAACTACTTACTTTTGGGAGTTTGTATTTGACCTGCTAGTCAAATATACACCTTTCAGTACCCTATATATACTATCGATAACGTGTATTAGGGTATAAGATCTAAAAATATTTGTAATTGTAAGACTTAAACAATTATTGAGAGAGTTTTGAAGGGTTTTCAAATGGAAAAATACAAGAGGTGTGTGAGTTATTATTGGTGAATTGTCTCAAGGCAAATCCCCAGGTAATCTAGGTGGTAAGCAGAATGGTTTATTATAACTTTGATCTGGTTATAATAAAGCTTGTGGGGTTTTTGCTAGTAATTGTTTCTCCTATTATTTTAGTAGTGTTTTTTCTTTCTGTTGTTGGTTTTGTTTTATCATCTTACTTGACGTTTTTGTTATTCTCTTTTCGTTTCTATTGCTTATGTGGTCTTATATGGATAAATAGTTATATCCTAAAATTATTAAGGATTGGTTTTCCACAACAAGTAGTATTAGAGCTTAGGCTTTGGGCTTGGGGTAGAGCTCTCGGTTTAAGACTTTTTGCCTTGAAAAAAATTGCCATGGAGAACGCAAGGGACAATATTGTGATTAATAAATTCGATAGATTGGATTTTGGCTTTTGGAAGATGCAAATCATTGACGTTCTTTATTTGAAGGATGTGTATAAGCCATTGAGGAGAAGCCGAAGGATATGGAGCAAGATAAGTATGAGGTATTAGATTGCAAGGCTCTTATGGTGGTGAGGTTGTATTTGTCTTATGACTTAGACTTTAACGACACAAATAAGATGATAACCATATTTCTCATGGGAGTATTGTCAGAGATATATGAAAAGTCTTCATCAGTAAATAAGGTACATCATATTCGATGCTTATTTATTACTCGGATGAATGATGTTGCTTTGTTTTTAAAGTATGTCAACAAGTTTAAGGAAATTATCGCCCAATTGAGCTTTGTTATGATTGATTTTGACGACGAGGTTAAAGCTTTGACTTTGTTAGACTCACAACCGGAGAGATAGAACAGTTTGATTATAACTCTTAGTGGCACGACGGGGAAAACAAATTTCAAGTTTGATGAGGTGTGTGATGCTATCATCAATGCAGAAACTTGAAAGATAGATTGAGCTCGCAATCATCGAGTTCTGCTCTTAAGGTGAAGAGTAAAGTGCATAATGGTCGGTTAAGGTGAAGGGGCATCAATAACCAAAACTCTGTGGGAAATTTGAAGGGAAGTTGGAATTGTGCACATGAAGAGCACTTTAAATTAGCGTGTCCTTCATTGAAAGTATGTACATCGGCAAATTTGTTGGATAATGATATTGGAGATGTAGTTGATGGCATGGATGGTTTGGTTGAGGATTCTAGTCTTTAGATATTGGGTTCAGAATGCTCTTACCATGTATGTTCAAATAGGGTGTACTTTCACAAGTATAAGGCGGTTGATGGGTGTTCGGTTTACATGGGTAACTATTCAGTGTTAGATATTACAGGTGTTAGAACAGTGAAGCTCAAGACAGTGATGGTATGAATGAACTAAGGGAGGTAAGACACGTCCCGAGCCTTAAGAAAACCTTATTCTTTAAGCCGTTGCAATGCCCAAGGATACTCTTTTAAAGGTTAAGGTGGAGTATTGAAAGTGCTAATGAAGGACAGTTTGGTTCTTCAAGGCAAGAAGGTTAAGGGTAACGACTATGAGGTTTAAGGGAGTGTAATTGTAGGTGGGGCTAGGGAGGGGTTATTTTTGTATGTGGAAAGCAATGGTTAGCAAGGGAGTACAATTTTAGTTAGAGTTGCAATAGGGGTTAAACTTGAACCCGGATTAAAAGAATACAAAATGGGTATCCATTTGAACTGTAAAGTGCAAGGCACATATCTGATTAACTTTTCCTGGATGATTGGCACACCCCCCTATTAATCGAAAATCCCTGACATGGATGTGAAATACTCAACTTCAAATCCCCAAACTTCAATGCCCCGTCTAAGTCTTTATAGGTCTTTGAAAGTATGTAATTTAGTATTTTTATTATCAATGATTTGAAATGCATATGAAAACCATAATGCCGAAATGCAATAAATTATATGTACTATATGCAAAATAATTGATGCAAATGTTATATACTAAACCTATATTTTATGTAATTTTACACCACAGTTACCTTAAATGGTGAGTTACAAACATTTCACATCCTACCATGATAGATAGTAGAGATTAAACTTCAACTTTGATGGACGACTAAGATTAAAGATGTTTATGAGGTTTGGTCCTCCCTCTTTCTATATAAAGTACATGAACTCCATCATTTTGTATAGCACATAAAGTTGTTAACGTCCTACAAAATTGTACAAAATAGGGAGTTTAAGCTAGAGCAATTACGTTCATTATTTGACATTTGGTACATACAATTTATTATATTTCTGTATTATGGATTTTTGTATACATTTTAGGTAATTAATATTAAAGGGGCCAAAGTATGAGCTTTTGAGAATCGTCATGGAATCTTGGTAAAGAGTTTATGCGTTTGAAGGAAAGAAAGATTCTCAGACATTGAAATTTGGGAGATTTAAACTTGAAGACGTAAATTTGAATAAAGAAAAAGCAAAAGGCCACCTATCCTCCTATTCCAGAAATTCCTGATCTATCGGGAGTATGATTCGATGGATTAGGATAGTTGAAAACATATACGTCTTATACGTGACAACTTGGCGGGGCCACCTATTTTAGGATTTTAATCCATTTTTAGTTGGAAAAAAAGAGTCATTAAGGGTGTTATAGTCTGTTAGTGGTTGTAGAGACATAAAAAAAAGGTTTTAAAACACTAATATCTCTCATCTATCTACCTCTTGCTCTTGTTTGGTGGGGGCTACATTGGAGATTTTGGGGTGAACATTTTTTTTTTATATATATATATACAATCTTTTGATTTCTTGTTAATTGATTGCGATATTTACTACTGTTGTTCATCTTCTTTATTATCTGATGTGTTTGAATTGATGTTTTCTTCATTAAACATTGACATGCTTTATTCCACCATGCTAGGTTAGGTTTCTTCTTACCTAGAGGATGACGATAAATTAATAGAATCCTCTAGACCCTAATTGATGAGTTTGTTTTCATATAAATTTAATCCAAAGTTGATTTAGTTAGAAATATATGATTTTTAAACTACTTGAGTGCTTTATAAATCATCTAGACGTAGTTATGGAGTTTGACAAACTTCTAATGATATACTAGGTCGAGATAAATCAGATTACAAACATCAATAACTTTTTAGACAAAATTTATTTAGAATCATTAGTTTGGGAAATTAGGGGAGGAAACTAATTTATTGGATTATCCGTTTCACAGCTGACCACGAAGCAATTAGGAGTTAATGTAATTTTATTATTTCGATTATTGTTATTGAATTCTAAAGATAGAATTGTGTGGTTCAGAGTTTCTTAGGATTTTCAAGTTCAGTAGGACTTCCTAATATGGATTCTCGGTTTCTACAGATTAAAATAACACCATTTTTCTGTGCAATTGCTAGGTATTAAGTATATAAAGAGGGCAAGAGGGAAAAATCTATTTTCTTCAACAAATTGTGTTGTATCACATATTTATCTTCATGTTCAAGGTTTGGACCATGTCTTCGGCTAATTATTCGTCAAACTTAAGTTACAGTTTCTAATCGAATACTTTGTTTTAGTGAATATCATGAAGATTATGGTCTTTTAGTTATGTAATTTATGTATATTTAATGTAGTTAAAAACATAACATGATTAAAAAACTAACAAATGGAATTTATTTTTCTCTTTATTACTAAATAATAGTTCCATTTTTTATTTTTATTTTTTGCATGTCCAAAACTTTCTGCTCTTTCTTGATTTGGAATCTTAAATCATTGCAAACTCTGGTTTCCCTTTATATATTTTAAATAGTTAGAACTTTTTTTTGGCTGATTCGTTTATTGAGATTTTAAAATTTGAAGAATGATGATGATGATTAGGATTATTGTTGTTGTAAAATTGATTCTTCACACGCTTGAAAAAAAATGATTAATAACATTTGGGTTGTTTCTCTCTATTTAAAGTAATTATCTTTTTTCTATTTTCATATTATTTTTTAAAACATTATAAGAAAAAATGTTTTATTTTCCCTATAAAATTTCTATTCGAACTGGAAAGTTGATTGAGTGATACAGGATGGGGGTTTGCCAATAGATTTTGATAGTGAAAAATCAAAATTTACGGGATACTTAGTTTTCTTATTGTTTCCTACAATTTTTTGAGCTAACAATAATGAAAATTTCCTTTAATAACAGAATATTTTACGTCATTGACAATAAATGGATCACAACATATTGGTTAAGAATTCACCAACAAATTTATATATGTTATAAAATATTTATTGATATGATATTTTACTATGTGACTGATGCAAACATAAAACTTAGTCATTAAATACAAATACTATGCGCTATGCAAGCATGTTCTGCCAGACTTATAACTCATACGTTTGAGTATAAAATGGACATAAAAGAAAGCACTCAGGCACGTAAAGAAATCGCATAGAGAGATCAGCAAAAAGCAAAACAATAGAGAAAATAAAAGTGGGAATGAATTAAGTTTGTTTTCGATTTTCAACTTTATTTTATATATTGTATCATGCTATAATATCTCTCTTTATATAAATAAAAATGTATACCGGTATTAATCCCGTGCACTAAGCCCGAGTTAAACTGTTTTAACTTGAGGTTGAACCAAGTAAATCTTTGTCTCGTATTTTTTATTTTCCTGTAGATTGTTATATTTGCTTTCTATTATGATTTATAACACGTTATCAACACGAGCCTCTACAAGAAAATATTGTTAGACTCTACATGAAATTTTATAAATTTGTCAAGATATATATATTGAATTTCTAAGTAATATATATATATGGTAGCATCGAATTCAATATGCTAGCCAAATATTATTTTTACCAAGATGGACATATAAGTTTTCATTCAAACCGAAAAATAAATAATGTGGGGTCATGTTTAAGTCTCAAAAGTCATGATGGGGCGGCAATCAAAAGTCTTGGGACAGTAAAATTTTAGGCGATGGATCATGCTATCCAAATTTTTGGCGCTGCGTGAACTTGAATACATTTAGACGGTGGCACAAAAGGAAAGTACTTTTATAAAAATTTTGAATTTTAAAATTATTATTAAAATTAAAGTAATATTTATTTGATCTATATTTCAGGTTAAAAATATAGTGGCACCCAGTAAAACAACCTGATGAACTTATACTGCTCCTTGGTAATATAATATATATATATATATATATATTCATTGTAATTGTTATGATTATAATTTTAGCATGGTATTGAAACCATCAAATTATTGCATTGGCTATTGAAATAAATTAATTATTAAAAGAATTACAAGTGCGAGAAGCAGGTAAAATTAGTTGGACTTTAATTAGACCCAATGTGCACATCTCATATCAACTACATATAAACTAAAACCATCGTATATGATTATTGTTATCGCGGATAAATTCGTAGTAACTTTGAAAAGCAAAACAGTTGAATAAAAATGCAAACAAATAAAACTTACACTTTTACCGATTACGGGAAAACGAATATGTGGATCCCACTTATTTTGAGATTCAAATTTTGCTCAAATAAGCTTTTTCAAAATAATTCAAAACTGATTTTTCAACAATTATTCGGCACTCTTATCTTTTAAATTAATTTTAAATAATAAGTTTTACATGTATACTTGTTACAATTTTAAATTTTAAAAATTAAACCAGACATTTGAAGAAAATTATAGAGTGCACCATTTGCCAAAGTTCATATTACGTCTTCTTTTGGTTTAAGGAAAATAAACGAATTTTGTAATACAGTGTATCGCAAAAAGAGCCAATTTTTTTTCTTTTATTTTTTTAACAATCATTGTGTACAAATACATATCCATTGACAACTTTAAAAAAATATCATTTGTTCAAACTTTTTTCATATCATCATTGTTACTCCTTTACAAAATGTCAAACATAAACGAATTGTGTATGTACCAAAATTTTCATATATTGTACTAAAACTCTTGCTTAAAAACATTAAATAATTATTTATTACGATTATCAAATACATTAAATAATTATCTTCAACCGAAAAATCAAACTTTTAAAAACTAAATAATTAAATATTGTTAAAAACATTAAATAAGTTCCTAAAAATTTATTCCTAATATATATTTATTCCGTCAAACTTATTTTGTTCCTCCTTCTATTTTGTTTTATCAAAAAACTTAGTCTATTTTTCAAAAATAAATGTACAAAAAATAATAATTTTTCAAAACCAAATTTATTTACCGTGTTCCGTGGCTTGTATCACTTTATATTTCGAATTTGCATATCATTTATATTAGGGATAAATATGAAAAACTTAACAATTCGAAGTAGTTGAACTAATTTATTGTATCGGTTATAAAAAAATTAGTTTTCCCGTAGCTGACAAAATATGTTGCAAGAATGGAGTATAGTTTTTCGCATTCTACCAAACACATATCATACTTCAAAATATTACTTACAATCTACTTTTTGGCCAAAAACAAAGAAGAATGCATTTTTTTCGTATATATAAAATACAACCAAATGAGCCATAACCTTTGGTGTCTATTCGGAGTTCTTGGATTATAAGGGCATTCACACCAGTACTCCTAAATGAGCTCTTGTTTAACTTCAAAAGTTATAGGAAACTTTCCCATTCGCATAGCCAATACTATTCAATCTTCTAAAAGATATTGGGTTTGCAACAATATCTCATTGAACTATAGGATTGTTCATCGGTTCGATTAGGGCTAAACCCGAACTAAAACTCAAATATCCGAAACCCGAACAAATTTTTTTCTGGAACTGAACCCGAACCCAAAATTTCCCAAACCCGAACCGAGGAAAACCGGACTGAACCCAAAAACCGAACCGAACCCGAACCATCATTAAAAATCATTATTAACCCAAACCCGAACTTTCATTAAAAAACCCTCATTATGTCATAATTATATCTTTTAATTTAATATTTAATAATTTCGGGTTTTATATTTAAATCCGAAATTTTTAAAAAAATTCGAACCCTAAATTTCACGAACCTGATTTTTTTTGGATTTTAAACCCGAATCCGAATCGTCATTAAAATTTTGGTACCAAATTAAATTGATTCGGGTTATCTGAATAGATATGCACTCCTATTGAACAAGGGGCTAAGAGCACTTCCACGAGTCACTCATTATATGGACTCTATCTTAAATTCAATGACCATATTTTATGGGATTTCCATATCAATGTATCTAATAATATTTAAGCCCCAAAGAAATATGGGATTTGCTATAGTGATACCATCAAATTTAAGACCATTTCTCATCCCAATACTATTTTCAAGTTTATGATTTTCAGTGTGGATATCGCTATATATTGGTCCTTACTTTAGAGTTTGAGTGATACGAACTAAAATTTAGGAGTTGATACTTAGATATAATGGGGAGAATGTCACAAAGTTCATCCCTAGCTCTATTTTCAAGTTTAGGGGGACTGGTGGGGACATTCTCCATAGCTTAGTATCTAGTGTAGAGTTTGGGAACGAATAATCTTGCTTGAATGCTCTAGCTCAACTATTCAAATTAAAGCACAATTGATTACAAACATAGATCTACACTTGAAACATAACATATTATCTTAACTGATTTTCTAAACTAAAAAAAAAGTGAGGTCATCTATATTTTACAGAATTTTTATTTTTTATCCTTTGCATCAGATTATATGTTATATTTATTAGTGCATTAAATACTATTTTTATATCTTTAACCATTCCAAATTTAAAATTCTACCCATAACAATAAATTTAATTATGAAACATTATTTATTTAACTATGTATCAATAAAAAATATTATTATTTTTTAGCTTTAAATTTATAATTTCACTTTTATTTTAGTTATTAATTTATTAAATAAATGAAAAAATACAGATAAAATATCATTTTAAGCAAATAAATAAAAAGGAAAATAGAAATAATGGGATAAAAGAAAAATATAAAAAAATATTATGCCTCGAATTCCCATAAACCCGGGGACGTAAGTTAAAAGAAAAGGAAATATAGCAATATCACATCTGCCAACCAAACCATACCCTCCTACCATAATACATATAAGTGTCATGCCGAGATCTGATATAATAATCTCCCCATAAATAATAAATAGATACATAATGAATGGTCTAACACAACAACACCCTGTTGTAAAATAAAATATTGTCTTGAGCAACACGCTCGTAAAATATAAAACAAAATCATGTACATAACCTCCACATATTATCACCTCGAGTTCAGCTCCACGCTAATCCTGAATCTTCACCAAGCTAAGCATGCTCCTCTAGCAAGCTAACACCACACTCTGACCCTACATCAACACGTGAGTCCATAGACAAAAGAAAAAGATGTATGGGTTAGATTTTAAACTGAACCATAAATGGGAATCTAAAAAGTACAAACGATATGAATGCACATGCAATGCACTGATTCCCCCGTGTACCCATCTCTATTTTATATCAATGTACACTATGTGATACTTAAGCTTGTTCGCAACAGGTAGTAGAGCCTATAATATTCTCTTGACCCACGTCTCTACAATGATGACGTATATCACAAAACAATGCTATATATAATACAATAAATACTAAGTACGTAATGTACTAGTATTCCAACCTGTACCGCGTCCATAATACATCCTCGTAACACATCATCGTCATCATCATACTAACGCTCTAAACTATCGCCAACGCTAACGCCAATGCCGTCGTATAATGAAAGTGGAAGTACGAAGACATTTTATACCTCGAATATATAATATTATATACCGCACATCTCCTTGGGGCATATCGGGCAACTAGTAAGTATATACATCATCACCACATACCACACATCATCGCTAGGGCACATCAGGCCGCCAATATGTATATACCTCATCACCACATACCACGCATCTCATCGCAGGCACATCGGCCTCCACGCATAACATTGCAGGCATATCAGGCCTCTATGCATAATATCGCAAGCACATCAGGCCTCCCGTATAACATCACAGGCACATTAGGCCTCCGCACATGACATCGCAGGCACATCAAGCTTCCATGCATCTCGCAGGCAATCAAGCCTCCGCACATAATCTCGCAGGTATATCAGGCTCCAGGTATAATCTTGCAAGCACTTCAGTCCTCTACGCATACACAACAGGCACATCAGGGCTCCACGCATCATCTCGCATTCCACATCCAGGGCAACTCATGCCTCTAGGTTTATCAAGGGCAACTCAT
>MKEJ01073730.1:0-16196 GCA_001753735.1 Embelia ribes | reverse complement strand
GCCTATAACTAAGGCATTAGGACCACAATCCACCTTGCTTGAGTAAAATTAAACAAGTCATTCCAACACCAATTAGCGTGAAAAGGGAAAA
This sequence comes from Embelia ribes, assembly GCA_001753735.1. Classification (NCBI taxonomy): domain Eukaryota; kingdom Viridiplantae; phylum Streptophyta; class Magnoliopsida; order Ericales; family Primulaceae; genus Embelia; species Embelia ribes. The sequence goes on along the minus strand of MKEJ01073730.1, from coordinate 16,105 downwards.
AGAATTGGTAAACATTTATACACGATTTTATGTACATTTACCATTACTTATTAGAAAAAACACCAAATCCAACACCTTTCTAAAATTGGGTACCAAATCAATTACATTTTTGAACTTTGGGTACCATTAGTAGAATTCCCTCAAACAGTTACCAAACATATAACGTTACGCTGCAGCTTCAAAAGAACGCTACACGCTTCTCCACCTATATATATTTCTCTCTCTCTCTCACACTCGATTTTACACTTTTGAATCTCTCTGTGGGGGCTTCAAAATCATCGAATTTCTCTCTCTCACGCACAACCATGTCAAATTCCAACGTTCGTAAGTATCCGATTCCGAAGATTCATTATATATATATATATATGTATATATATATATTAGAGATCACCTTGTGTAATGTGCGGGTTGTGTGCATTATATATATATTTTTGTATGATACTAATTTAAATTATTTTATAAAATTATTTTGTATGACATTTTATTTTGTATTTTTTTTTTAGTTATTTATAAATTTATAAAAGATTGATGGGTGGGGTTTATATTATGATAATGTTTTTATAAAAAATTAATCTTTATTTAGGTTAATTTTAGGTATGTGAAAATTTTAATATGAAAAATACTTTGAAAAATTATTGTTGATTGGGATAATTATTTAAAATTTTATGGAGAATTTTAGATCATTGTAGTCAATTCATAAAAAAATTTATTTACTATTAGTATTTTAATTCTTAAATATAATTTTAGTAATTTTTATTATGATAAGTTATTTTATAGTTATTTTGATATATATATATATATATATATTTATATATTTATTTATTTATTTAGGGCTATGAATGATGTTATATGAAATTTAATTTTATTAATTTTTATTATGGTAAGTTGATATTTATGTATATAATTTTAATAATTTATATTTTAGTAAGTTTAATTGTTTAAATTCTAACTTTATGAAAAACATGTGCCGACAAATGTCGGGATTAGAGTGAAAGTGGTTGGAATTGATAACTTTTATATATATATATATATATGCACACACATATATAAAATCATGAATACATATAGAAATATACATGTAATCCCTAGCAGTGTATTTACTCGCAGTACATGTTATAACCCGCAGTATATTTATTCTTTGAATGTATATACTATAACGGTAACCGTTGCCGGGTATCGGTGTTGGGATGTAACTAACGCGTTGCGGAAATCAAAACTGAATTTTTTTTCAACTATGCTTGACTCATAAAAATCCCATTGTCACGCTTACTATACGATATAATTATATTCTTAATAGTTTAATGGATTTTTTTATTCCAGCCTTTGGTTTTTCTCAATAGCCTAGTTCCTTTTTTTTCAATGATTAATATATTTTTATTTTTTTCTTAGTTTGATTTTTAATAATCGTAACGGCTCGTAATGACCAATATGGTGGTGGAACAGTCGATATAGTGGTTATGGCTGCCGTTATGGTCCGAATTTCATTCTTGCCACTATAAGGCCCGTAATAGTTTCGGCAGTGGCTGATAGCTTTATGTAACAGCATTATACAACGATTTCTTAAATCCTTGAGTATAATGTTCTTGTTTTCTTTCATATGCTGTTCAAAAGATGCTGTTAAGAATTATTCTACTATATAGTGTTTTTCAATTATTATGGTATTTTGTGGATTTTTTGACACCAAGAATGAAGCTATACAAGCTATTTACCTAACTAAGTATTTTTCAAAATAATTACCAAACAAGATACTTTAAAGGATCATGGGTTGAAGCTCCCTTTTTCTTAAATCAAATGTAACACAAAGTCGCATTTTAAAACTGCGTCTTTTATCTTGCTGCTGATAAGTACACACAGTTTTAAGCTCCGCCATTTTTGTAAGTTCGAAACAGAAATCACAATATGAAATTGCAACTTTTTGTTAGTGGTTGAAGAAAAAGTCCTAGTTTAGAGAAGCCCTAGTCACAATGTAGGAACTGCTTATGCCCCGACCAATGTAGTAAACATTGGCAATGATTGTTAACAATCTGGTGGTAAAGTTCAGTCAATCATGGCAAATGCCCATTTATTATAGTGGCAAAAGCCGCAAAGAAATACTATTTGAGAGCTTTGAGTTGGGAGAAAAATGCGTATACATGTTCTACCAATGTCATTTGCTTCTGCATTTGAAAGTTGCTTTTTATTTCTTTTCTTATCTAAAACGAAAATTTATCTATAAGATGCTTGTTATTTTCAATTCTTGACGAATCGCGTAATTGTTCATTTATCACTTTCCTATGATTGTGCCAGCATCTGGTCGGTCAGATAACTTGTTTGGATCCCCACCAGTTATTGGTCAGAGCAATAGCTCAACCAGCAATCCATTTGGCTTTGGTCCACAAATTGGAGAACTGAAAAATGGTGGAATTTCAACCGATTGTTGTGGAAATGAATTTTCGTCGAAATCATTCTTTGGCACCACTCCATCTGCTGTTTCTAGAGGGTCAACAGCTCCTTTCTGTGCCACTTCTGGCCCATTTTTTGTGAGCACTTCTCCGTCATTTAGAGGTCAATACTTCAATCTCAGTGTTCATTTTTCGGATTTATTCTTTTGAACCTTTGAAAGTCTTTTGCTCTAATCTGTGTAAAGAACTCTATTTAATCGTAGTAACTATATTTTTTCAATCTGAATATATTGTCTGGTACTGAGACGGATTATATTTTTCAATATTTTTTACAGGAGAACAGAACACAATGCCCGCATTTGGAACCACAGGCTTTGGTTTCAGTTATCAAAGCAATGGAAGTAGAAGAGCAGCTTATACTGCGACTAAAGACGAAGACAATAAGTATTTGCAGTCTCTATCAGCCATGCCAGTTTATAGAGGAAAGATCCACGAAGAGCTGCGGGTAGAGGACTATAATGCCGGTGACCGAGGTATGTATATATTCTTCTGATGCGCTGGATCTTGTTTTATTTTGTTCGACTTTGTTACAGAAATGGAATGTACTCTTAACTCTCGTCCTCAATTGTTTACCTGCAGGTGGGATTGTCAATGGTGGTTCGACTCCAGAGAAAATCACATTTCCATTGTCATCTCCTTGGGCTCGGATATGTTGCCCCTTGGACCGTAAACCCTCTGTCAACTCCTTTGCCCCTCAAACATCTTCTAATCCATTTTCTACCCAAACCACTTCTAGTTTATTCTCCTCTCAAACCTTTCCTGGTTTTTTTCCCCCTCAAACCACTTCTAGTTTATGCTCCCGTCAAACCTTTCCTGGTTTTTCCCCCCCTCAAACCTCTCCTGGTTTCTTTTCCTCTCAAACCACTTCCACTTTTCCTTTGTTATCTCCTTCGGCTCCCGCATCTAGCCCTTTGGCCCCGCAACCCAATAACTGCACTTTTGCCCCTAAAACCCCATTTCCCACCCAAACCACCTCTAATTTATCTTCACCTCAAAACTCTCCTGGTTGGTTTCCCCCTCAAACTGCTTCTAATGGAGTTTCCAACCAAACCTTTTCTAGTTCAATTCCCCCACAAGTCTCTTATACATTTTCACCCCAAAACTCTTTCGGTACCCTCCCCAGTTTCTTTCCCCCTCAACCCTCTACTAATCATTTTGCCATCAGCCCAGTTGACCCGCAAACATCTGTTCATCCCATTGAACCCCAACCCTCTTCTAATGGATTTCCCACTGCAACCACCTTTAGCCCATTCTCCAATCAAACCTCTCCTAGCGTGCATTCCCCTCAAATACCTACTACTACTTTTGCCCCTACAACCTCTTCATTTACCTTTCCGGCCCTTTCCAATTCCGTTGCCCCAAAAACCTCTCCCAACCAGTTTTCCCCGAAGATCTCTCCCTCCTTATTTGCTCCACATCCAACAACCAATGGAGCTTCAGTGTCTGCAACGTTGCCGGTTTTGAACGATTTCAGAACATGCACTCACTGTCCAACTCCCGTTGGGTTCAACAGCTTTCCAGCTCCTGTTGACCAGTCCAACTCACCTCCATTTGTTTCACCTCCGCCTTCATTTTCTACAAACAATGCTAATGCCTGTGATCAAATTGTAAGTGTTATGAAAGTTATCACTGTTTTTTTGTGTTTATTTTATGTTAATTAATTACACTGCAATGCATGTCTGAGATCTTGAACATCTATCATGTTCTTTACAATTGTATTTAGATCTATCATGCCTGGGCATTTATTCTAATTTAATTCTGTTCTCTCGCAGCCGTCTCTGTCTACCGTGAGGCACTCAGCTCAAACAGTTCAGACAACAAACCTTCATTCATCAGCAGCAGGTAACATAAGTACATATTCCTCTCCATATTTCATGGTTAACGTGTAAATGTTTCTTTCTCGGTATCTTAGGGCATCTGACATTTTTTTGTGTTTCCTTACAGAAGTTATTGGCCCGAGCCCCTCAAGCCAAGGGTATGTTTCCTCTTCAAGTTTTTATTTTTTATAGAATGAGTGAAGAAGTTTGCAACTTGTTTGTTACTCCCTAATGTTGTTTATCTTGAATTGCATATTTCTCAGGACAGATCGTCAAAGCACTTTTGTAGGCCGACCAGTGATCAATCCCAGCCCTGTGGGAGAATTACCTGCGATGACTCATCTAACAATTAAGCCTGGATCTACCATCTCAGTTCAATATGGAATTTCTAGTATGCCTGTAAGTTTTGTCTTTCTTAGACTTTCATTTACTGGAAAAACACAAGTTTTGTAATGCAGTTTGAATTTTTTATGATGGTACAATATATTAATGACAAATCATTGCTCAAAATCAGGTGCATGATAAGCCTTTGGCTTCAGTCAGATTGCCATCCTCTTTGACATCTGGGCACTTGTCTCACCACCGGATGAGGTTTCCAGCTCGAAAGTATGAATCTAAAAGCGATTGCCCGAAGGTGAGAATTTTTAACAAGTGTCTTTGTTTTTATTCATGTTCGGTCTTTTCTACTATCTAACCTTTGGTGATATTATCGCTAACAATGTTTCTGCTGTGTAAATGTTTGACACAGGTGCCATTTTTCTGTAAAGACGAAGAGAGGCCATCTGTAAGGGCAAGCACTCTTATTCCGAGAGAGAATCCGAGAGCTTTTGTTCTTTCAGCTGAACTTTGGCCTCGCAGGTCTGAGACAGAAGAAACATCTCTGGTAATGAATGTGTCGTTTCATGGAAATGATTATGGTGAGTATATTTACTAAACACAAATACCTTGATAGAAAGTTGAAGGAATTGATATATTACTATTCGTACTAATTGTTTGGGAACATAACTCCAAGTAGGGACTCCGTCACTCTGGTCTAACACGTCATGTTTTGTACAAGCTTTTTGTTTAAGATATCTTCGAGTGATTTCAGTGTCAAACTAATTTCGTACTATGACGTCATTCTATAAACAAAAATATCCTTATGTACTGATAGTTTGGAAGGGTTGTTTTAACTTTGTGTAACAACCAAAGAAAGCAATTTCGGAGTTTATTCCTAGTGTGTGAATGAGTAAACGCTTGGATCCCCTACTCAAGTTTCATCTAGCACACGTCAAAACCTTTGTAGTTATGTTACTAAACAAAATCAGATACTAAAAAGAATAATTTGGACATTTTGGTATTTTATAGTAGTTGTGGTTATTTACTTGGTAGTTCAGGTTCTTAATTTTCGGAGTTGCTAAATGCTACGCCTTTGGTGTTTACTAATTTATGACTAATTTTTTAAAATATTGCAGGAATATCATCCGAAAATAACAACACGGAGGATCCTAATAATGTCCTCAATATCAATCTCACGTTGTATGAACCTGATCCTCATGAGAACAAAAATTCTAAAGAACGCATGGATGATATCGAGGCGTTGTTGCCCCAACTCTCACTCCCCGACTATTTCACCGAGCCTCCTATCAAGCAATTAGCAGAGAAGGAAATGGTAGAGCCAGGATTTTGCAGTCACGTACATGATTTCAAAATTGGTCGTTACGGTTACGGAAGCATCAAGTTTTTGGGAGAGACCGATGTGAGAAGACTCTCTCTGGATTCACTTGTTAAATTCGATAATCGTGAAGTTGTTCTTTACAGAAACGAGAATGAAAAGCCCCCTGTGGGGAAAGGTCTTGACAAGGTAGCAGAAGTTACTCTTCTTAACATCCAGTGCATCGACAAAAAGACGGGGAAAAAGTACGTGGACGGACCAGAAGTTGAAAAGTACAAGGAGATGCTGATAAAGAGAGGAGAAAAGCAAGGTGTTGAGTTTATTTCTTTCGATCCTGTGAAAGGCGAATGGAAATTCAGGATTCAGCATTTTTAACCGAGACGAAGTTGGAAATGATGGTTACACAGGATGCATATTTATGTTTTCCAAACTTATTTGTTTTTTAAATCCATGTGTAGTGCAATAGAAATGTTTCCTATAAATTCAAGTTTCGACCATCGTAACTCGAAGGGTGTCATGTCATCGGCTTTCAAAAATAAACATTTTGAATCACAAAGGCGATTTGGAATTTTGAGGCAGAAAACTATCGTTTAGAATTTGTTGTCTGTTTCAAATGAAAGCCAAATTACCCTTCAAGTTGCATTCATGAACTTGCTATTTCAGGTTATATCAAACATGTTTTCATATCCTTGTGAAGAAGTAGATCCTATAAATTGAACCAGTCCATTTGTATTTTATGAGTATGAAAATAGATTGTTATTGGTAGTTAATCTCAAGTTTTAACATCACCAAGTACACGGCCGTCGGAAACATATACATGAACAAAAAGTTTCAATCATAAACCCGGGATGACCTCTCGAAGCCCTTACTTTTCTTACAAGTGGTATGAGAAATAAGTTCATGATTTGCTCGGCTTAGTTTGGAGAAACACAAAACTCGGATTGTGGTAGAGATGCATATATTATTGTTACGAAGAAGCAAATTGGCACATGTGAGTCATCAATTCCCGGACCTGAGACGCTACCCAAGTCAGTTGCCAAGATAACGAAAGGGCTCGCTTATAATAATTTTGATGAAATTGCGTAATATACGAAACTCTTATTTCTTGTGTATTTGGAAGCGGTGGAATCTATTGGTAGCGTCTTAATATATTATGCCGCAGCATTTTCATTACGTTGATATTTTTACTTACCGTAACAAGAATATTTCTCCCTTTTTTTTTATTCTTTTAAAAAGCGTAGAAGTATAACATAACGTGAGAGGTGCTCGTCTTGGTACTTTGGGCCCTAGCACGGTAGCACCTTACCTCTAGGTGTTCGTCTATGCAGATAATACATCACCCGCTAGAAAATTAATGAGCTAAAATGAAATCGACAAGGTTAGTTTATAACTCCCACATAACATTAGGGTTGGCAATGTATCCAACTGCTCCCAAGCCAATATAGCTCAGCTCAATAAATGCTCGGCTCCAGTTCGGCCAAAATTGAACTCGAAAGCGTTAATGAACTAAGTTCAAGCATAGAGCAGCTCAACTCGTTATGTTTGTGAGCTGCTCGAAATGAGAAAAATATATAATATTATACATATGTACGTCATGTATTTAATATAATAAAAAAAATTAAACTTAAAATAAATACTGAAACCCCTTGACTAAAATTCAATTTACTTTTTTTAATAACTAATATCAATATGTTAACATAAATATTTTAAATATTTCCAAATCAGAAATTCACTCCAAAATTATCGAGCACTTCATTGACAATTAATACTCTCAGGATTAAACGTGTTGTTTGTAAAATTTTGCTTTAAAATAGAAGGAAATTTAAATGAAATAATAATGAGCTTAAAAGGAGGTAAAATTGATTACAAATCAAGTGACTTGCAAGCTGTATGAGCTTGACTCGATAAAATCTCAACTCAAACTTTAGCGAGCTGAACTTGAGCACCCTAAAGCTCAGCTTGCCTCGTCTCATGGCCACCCTTACATACCATGGTTTATTCTTTAAAAAATGTCCACGATGTGTGGAAGTATATATTTTAGAACCCTTTCTTGGTGTAGCTAAAACTATGAAGCCATATCTGATATCAGTATGCTAAAATAGTCCTCTAATTGCTAGCCTGTGCATGTTTAGCATTTCCTTGCTCTTAAGTTGTAAAAGATAAATTCAATTTAATTGCATCAACACGATAATTAAAAGAAGTCCATCACTTTCACTAAAAGTTCACATTTGCTTGTATTCCACCGGCAAGCATGGACCTATCCTACATTAATTTACAAAATTTTATTTATATACATCTATTTATGTATTTGCATGTACAGAAGAGACTATTTATTATGATGATGATATTGATTTTTCCTCTATTTTGTGCTCTACATACATGGTTATGTATATTGGCGTATTACATAGCTTCATAAAATGGAACTTAATCTTGTAATATCCTGGTTATGTATATTGGTGTATTACATAGCTTCATAACAAAAATAGTGCTATCATTACTCTAATGGCAAATTTTGTATGAAGGGTGAACTTATGTTATACTTCAGAACACATGTAATTATTACCACCCCAAACCATGATTTTGAATTCCTCAAACCCGCGATAGGATGGGGATTCCGACATGGTTTGTGAAAGCGGTGATCCCCAAGTTTAAAGAACAAATAAAGTCGAAGAATCTAAAATTGAAGTGACCACCTCTATAGCTAACCAAACAACACCGCATGTAAAATCAAATCTTGTAACAAGTATTGCCTACAAAACACAAACCAAGCTTAACATATAATTAAGATTAAAGATAACGATCCAAAAGTATACAGGCTTTCAAATTTTCGAGGAATTAAGATGTGTTTCATGGAAAATTTTGGAAGTACAAGATATTCAAGGAAGAAGGATTAAATATTGAATCCATCTTACTTTAATCGACCATCTGGGATGGCAAATAGAACAATGGGCTTCGATGATCTAACAAAGGGAATGTCACACCTAAAATAGCCCTTTCTCTCCAGCTGCAATACGTCTCCACGCTTCAAGTTTCGCATGTTCGAATCCCCTAATGCTGCAGTTTCCTTTTTTGTACAGGGGTTAAGCACATCCATGAAATCCTCTCCCTCTTCCAACTGCAAGAACAGAACATTTTAAACTTGAACCAAGAATACAATTCCATTGTAAGAAACAACTCCACTATCAAGTTCCAGGGAGGAAGGAGCAAGTGGATAGCCTTTAACACATTTAAATAACATTCTAAAACGAAATGTATGCCGAGAAATATTGTCAGAGTCCATCTAATATCTTAACATTCAAAAACAAGACGTAACTTGCCAGCGTGCAAAAATATACATGCATTGTTTATGTAAAGAACGTTACACTCTAACTTTTAAATAAAGAACATATGTTATTATGCTTTGTTTTCTCACGATCTCATGCGAACCCAGATAGCCAGCATTGAAATGTCTACTGTTCTGTAAATATTTATTAATTTTCAAGACCCTACTTTTCTTTCCCAATATTCTTTTTTTCAAAAGGCCATGAAAGTAAAAAAACAAATCGAGTATAAGACTACAGCATTTGCAAACTACACGCCCACAAAGTCATGGTGATCAAATTTCAGAAATCATGCACAAGAGTCTTCGTAAGTAAAGTATATGATGAAAAACCACAAAGGATTAAGGCTGCTTCTGCTTTTTTCTCTTGGAAATTGTAGCCTATAGTGTTTGGTTGCTTTTTTAGGGGTGGGTTCACAAGTAGCCTCAGGGGTGCTAGTGCTTTTAAAAACTGGTTTTGCTTTTTCTATCATTAATTACAAGAAAAACCTTAAATTTCTTTCTTGCATTCCTAATACATGTTTACTTTCGTCTTTTTGTAAAAAAAAGCTCAATTTACCAAAGTAAACATTGCTTCTCAAATCGAACTTATTTACCTAACACCAGGATTATATGCACTTTTACAATCAACTTTAAAATAACTTTGAGAAGCAGATTATGAAATTACGAAACTAAGCCAAAGTTCTGTGCTTTCTCTCATGTTCCAATAAGGACATGCAAATCAAATACAGTCTTTAGGTCAACTGGGAAAACTACAAAATCTCTCTACTTAGAAGATCTATATGAATTCAATGGTGCTTTATAAGGCATGAAATAGCCAATCAAACAGTACATACCTTCTTCTTTGTAATTAGGTAGTCAAACTCCATCAAAGACAGATTTACGAGTTCACTTGTGTCCGGCAGCCAGGTAAGCTTCAACTTCGTTGTCTTAACAGATCCTTCAAGATGCAAGACACCAGTCAACTGTGTGACATTTCCGTTGTCATCCTTTTTAATTTCTTTCACAATAGCATTGCCCCAATCCATTAATGTTATTTCCTCATCAACTGAGACTAGTTCACCATCAGCACGGTCGATCCAAATTTGCTTAGTGTAAGTTGTAGCTTTATCTCCAGGCCCTTCGTATTTCTTGTGCTTTGGTATGATGCGCACAAATGGTTTATCTGGCCCATTAATTAGAGTTAACGAGACTAGCCCTTCTTCAATCACAGCAGTATGTCTGGGGCATACAGGATCAATGATCTTCTTATTGATGGTCCAAAGTTTATCCCATTCCATGAGATTCAAATTCTTTGAAGCTCCCTGAAAACAAGATATGAATTCAGGATAGGGGTAGGGTACTACCAATAGTGCTGATACACATAAAAACATCTTCTATAGAAAGATGTAGCTAGCACTTATGGACTCATGAAATGCAAAAACAGAACAATGACCAAGAAGTCCAAAACAGTCTAAAAGTCACTGCCACAACATAGGTAATGTTAAATACAAACTAAACTGTACGTGCAACATTTGATTTGCTGCATCTTCAATAGGGTCAATGTGTCACAACTTACAAATATCAGAATGAGAAGCTAAGAAAATATGTTCCTTAATGACAAATATCAGGACATTCTTTTAGATACACCAACAGGAAGAGATTGTTAATTGTTGCGACAATATCTGGATCATTGTTAAATTCTTTTCCACCTTTCTATCCAAGCTTAAATGGTAGTTTACAAACAACTCTGTCAAGATGATCTACGTAGAGTGGAATAAGTAAACGAATAACAGCCTAACAATTAATGATTATCCCTTAAGGTATTCTCCTAGATGACTACAGTGTGATATCAAAAGAGCAAAAGAATTCAATGTATGTGATTAAGCCCAACCCTTCTCTCTTTTCAGAACAAAGAAGGTAAACATAAAAATCCCACAGACATAAATGTCCACGATCAGAAAATAAATAAGAAAGAAAATCTTTCTAAAATCAATCAATGGTAATCTCCAAATAGAATTCTTCCTAAGAAAAGTACTCAGTATTCTTGTGAGCATCATGTTGTACTGCAGTAATATCTTTAAACATGGAAAAGAATATAATATCTTACTTGTTCCAGTATAAACTGTATCAACGCCTCAATCTTCAAGCCTCTACGAACAATTCCTTGGACTGTAGGGAAACGAGGATCGTCCCATCCATCAACCTTTCCGTTTTGAACAAACCATAGAAGCTTGCGCTTGCTAAGGAGAGTATATACCATATTCAGACGACTGAACTCATACAGATAAACTTTCCGCAGTCCCATATCCTCTTGAATTCGATAATACTGAGCATTGCGATCCTGGTACTCACTAGATCGTAGCGCATGTGTTATACCTTCTACAGAATCGACAAATGGACACGCAAAATCATAGGTTGGATACACCTTATACTTTGAACCAATGCGATGGTGAGACATTGGATTGCATCGGTAATATACAGGGTCCCGAAGAGACTTGTTTGGGTCCTGCATATCCAACTTCCCACGGACACAGCACTGCAAGCCCCTTTCAGACCCAGCGATCATCTCCTTCCACAATTTCATATTTTCTTCAGGACTGTTACTCCTGCATTTCGATTCAATCCCATCCATCCTTTCTTTTTGCATTTGTTCACGTGGCGTATCGTCAACATAAGCCTTACCCTCAAGAATCAATTTGTCAGCCATTTCCATTAGCTTTGGAAAGTAATCTGAAGTATATGTAACAGTCTCATACTTGATGCCCAAAGTTTGTATGTCTATAAGAAGGTTTTCCACAAATTCGTTGCTCTCTTTAGCCGGATTAGTATCGTCAAAACGTATAATCACCTCACCTTGGTACCTTTGAGCAAAATACTGGTTTAACAGAGCTGCTTTAGAATGACCAATGTGAAGGTAACCGCTGGGTTCAGGTGCAAATCTTAAACGCACGTTTCCAACTTCAGCATCGGGTAGATCCACTTCAAAAGTGGATCTGCTGCTTGCTTTACCCTTATCATCACCATTGACATTTTTGGAGTGATAATCATGCTGCTCTTTTCCCTTCGCCTTGGGGGCCGTCGTCTTTCCCGAGCCTCTTTTCCCAACATAAACTGATGTAACTTCACTCAGGATAGCATCATATTCCATGTATATTGAGTTGAACCAACGAACAAGGTTTGGAAATTTTTTTGACTTCCTCAAGCTTTCCCATCTCAGCCCAGTTCCTGCATATATATATATATATATATATATTTTAACCAGTCCTATTATAAGCACATTATAGGGAAAACAAGATGACTGTCAACTTTTGCAGAATAAACAATTACTCGTTCGAGCACAAGAAGAATAAACATATCCTTTGGTCACCACAAATAATGTTGCAAGAAAATGGACGTTACCAGAACTACTGAGATTTAAGATGCAGCAGACTATCAATCAATATAGAAAAACAGGTATATAAGATTTCCAGAAAAATGTAGAGAGAAAAAGGAATAGGATAGATGAGCAAAGTAACAAGGAACCATCTAAAAACGAAAGATAAAAGAAAATGTAAACCTGCACCGAGATTTAAGATGCTGCAGACCATAAATCAATGTGGAAAGACAGGTGTACAAGATTTCCAGAAGATGAATAACGTAGAGAATAAGGAATGGGATTAATAATCAAAGTAAGTAGGAACCATCTACAAAGAAGGAGAAAGAAAGAATGTAAACTATGTAGAAAAACTAATCCACCTTATCCAAAAATCATGCCAGACATAATACTAGGGAAGGTTGCAAAACAGTTACCTGCAAGGCCCGACCAGATAGCTATATCAGCAATTGATATATAGTGGCCGACTAGAAAAGTACGCTTCAACAAATACCCATCAATATCGTTACATGCTCCTTCAAATTCGGAACCAACTGACAGGACAGGGGCATAATCTACCCACTCATCAATCTGGCAGAAACAAAAGCAATATCAGCAATGGGACAAGCAAAACATAAATATAAAAGAGACATTAGGAACTTAATGGATGAGTGCCCACTAGACATACCTGGCTCGATTCAAATGCATCCCGCTCGTAAAATTTAGGAATAGTTGCTACCCGACCAATATATCGAAGAAGTACAGCAGTCCCATGCAATTTGAACCTAAATATATACTGAGTTAGTCCACATCAACAACCAAAAAAATAAATCCTTCCAGGATGGTACAATGTTCTAGGCCTAGTTTGATACCACATAGTACAATGAGATGGAATGTAGTGGTCCATAAAGCATAAAATTATCATATTTTTAGTAGTAAGGAGCATCCCAGCATACATGTATTGCCCATGCCCAATCCAAAGACATAAAAATCTACAATCTCCATCTCCATCATCACAATCTTATGACCCCCTCTCATGAAGAGATTAAGATGCATACATGTTTGATGATCTAATATGAGCATTTCTTAAGAGTCGAAACACGGCCAGATAATTAAACAGCATAAATTAAAATGGTCAACCACTTGCGAAGCATTGACTGTTTTATGAATCAACTTAATCAAGTTATAACTTGTAATTAAAAAAGAATAGGGGTCTCAAATCAACGGTTGATGAATACCATGAGCCACTTGCAAATTTACATAGTAAAAAAATTCAAGAACAGCACCTGTACAAAGACCACATATCCTTAAAAAAAAAAAAACGAGGTAGATCATGAATCAATTCCGAAACAAATAGTGCGAAATCTGAGTTCTTTGTGAATAGCACGTGAGCTGTTCATAAGCTACCATATTAGTTTTCACTACAAGTGCATAAAATTTCTTAACCACTTCCTCTTCCCAATTCAACTTAAATTAAAAAATACACCATTACTTTTTTATTAATTTTACTTCAAATCATACTGTGATTTCTTTATCTGCTCAGGGATGTCGTATAAGAATGTCTAATAGGAACGTTCGTGTGAAAAAACCTTCTCTCTTTTAATTCAACATGCATGGATTCATAAAAATATTTTTCCAACAGACTTTTTCTCGAGAAATTTCGAATGCGTTTCCAAACCCTTATGAATCACTTGAAATTATATAATAATATATATGCATATGGACATTCCAGTGCACAAAGCCCAGCATTGCCGGGTCTGGGGAGTGTACGATGCATGCAGCCTTACCCCTATCTCCAGAGACGTTTCCGTGATACGAACCCGATCCTGAGGTCACAATGGAGGCGAGTATGTCCCTAACTTATAGAAATTATTAAGTTGGGGCTTAAAATGTCACCCATATCAATTTAAGGTGAGGCTGAACATAGAGTAAACTACGATATTCATATGTCACCTAAACAATAAGCCATCTCTTAATATAAATCACTTTTAATTACAATACAAATGTTTTTTTCACGATTAATGCCTAATAGAGAGGATCTGCCCTCAATTTATTGAGCACTAAAATGAGAGAACTAAGACACACTACATATATCGATACTATTATAAAAAGTAACACATTTTAGGCGGTTACAAAAACTGAAGCCCATCCCACTTTTTAAATTGCCTATTTTACCCCTTGGGTAATATAAAATCATTTGTCTTTTTTTTCCAAACTAAAGGATAAAAAAGGTATTTAACCATATCACTATCCTGATTTTTCTCAACTAACTCCATCTACCTTAATTCTCTCTCTTTTTTTAGGGTGTCACTCCACAAACAAAAACCGTCCACTATATCATGCATACGGATTAAAAAATATTGTTTATTCCAAAATTTAACCAACCTCTAAATGTACAAATTGAGTAATTCTTTATATTAATTTTTTGACTAGTTTTTGTTTTTAATTAAATTATTTTTTTTAATATAATTATAGTTCAAACGATGCACGCATCGTGTGTGTTAGTGTGCTAGTATATATGTAAACATATAAATTCATATATATATATATGAAAATAGCAAGAGTCTGAACTTTACCAACCGCCTTAAAGTCAGAGACGAGAAGAATAATACGTGTAAACTCTGTTCTTCATTTTATTAATTTTTTTATTAAACTCTCTGTTCTTCATTTTATTAATTTTTTATTTAAAAATTGGATCGTGTTTATTTGTTTATATTTTGATTTGAGCTTATTTGTTATTTTATTTTAAATAAATTTATAATTTTAATTTGAATGCATTTAATTTTTTTAAAATAAAAATAAATTTATTTATTTACTTAAAATATATCATCTAATAAAATCCTTAACTAATATTTTTTATTCAGATTTTGTGGTAAGCGTATTAACAATATTTTAAAACTATTTGATAAAATTTTGGGCCCTGTTGGACCACCACTGACAATAGACAACAAATGGACCCTCGGCTTCTCGGAAAAGATGTAGCCTCTATTTGGCTTATCAGAATTGTAGATTTTCAAATTCTTAGTTGTGATTAAATAATTTTTTTTATTTAAATTTTTTTTAATTTATATATTTAATTTTAGCTATTTGTGGAATAGAAGCTATCTGTCAGCTGTCTGCCAGCTGTCTCCATCCGGCAACAAATTGTCTTTAGAATGTATCGCTTCTACAATTCGAACTAGTTCTCTATATATAATTTACACGAATGATCCCTTTAGATTTGACTAATATTCTATTTTGTCCCTGTAGATTAATTCGAGACACTAGTAGTCCCTCAATTCCAGAAAGGTGATGGATCTGGTCATCAAGTTTTAAAAAAGGGAGATAGCTTGTTTCAGACTCTCCTGCATAGTTTTTACTTTTTTATTTTTTTAAAAGTAAAACCTTAACTTGCTGAAATCTAAAGATGAAGGTAACAAGAATGATCGTGAAAACACTATATTATCCCTAAATGAAATATAAATAATTCACTAGTATTATTCTTCATCATTTCTTCTTACTTTCCATTCCATCGTTATGTTGATGAACAATTGTTGAAAG
>MKEJ01073729.1:0-10800 GCA_001753735.1 Embelia ribes | reverse complement strand
AAAGAACTATGATTAGAAGACCACAATAATAACCACTAACATCTTACAACCTTTTTATTTTATGCAATAAATATTACATAAAAAATAAACAATTAAGGTTAAAGTGCTTTACGAAAATTATAAGAAATTATGGAGACATAAACATACTAATAATTAGAAAGCAGATAATGCATATGAATTTAGCAAATTTAAAAAACCAATCAAGAGAATTTAGAAAAAAAAATAATTGAGAGATAATTTGTGTATATAAAAGTTTGACCTTAAAATGAAGAATTAGTTCATCTTTAAATATTATTCCACGAAAGAGGAAACTTAATGCCACATTTATTTATTTTGTAAGTTTTGTATGATAAATATCCGTTATCTAAAATAGAGAAAATAAACCATCTCAAATTTATTTTGCAATAATACTGGAAGTTGACTAAAAGATGTGAATTTTTTTCATTTTAACTAATAAATTAAAATTAAAATTTAATTTTTAGCATATTAATTATGAAGAGTGTCCACATCTCAAATTTTATCTCCTGCAACAAATATTTCATAAAAAAATAAATAATTAAGGTTGAAGTGCTTATGAAAATTATAAGAAAATTTTGAGATATAAACATACTAATAATTAGAAAACAGATAATTCATATGAATTTAGAAAATTCAAAAAACCAATCAAGAGAATTTAGAAAAAAAAAAAAACAATCAAGGGATAATTTGTGCCTGTAAAAATTTGAAGTTAAAATAAAGAATGATTTCATCTTTAAATATTATTCCATGAAAGAGGAAACTTAATTCCACATTTATTTATTTTGTAAGTTTTGTATGATAAATAACCGTTAACTAAAAGAAATAAAATAGATCATTTCAAATTTAATTTCCCGTAATACTGAAAATGGACTTAAAGATGTCAATTTTTTTCATTGATTTAATTTTTAACATATTAATTATGAAGAGTGTCCACATCTCAAAATTATTTCATGCAACAAATATTCCATAAAAAATAAATAATTAAGATTGAAGTGCTTCATGAAAATTATAAGAAATTTTGGAGATATAAATATAATAATAATTAGAAAGAATTTAGAAAATTTTAAACATAAATCAAGGGATAGTTTGTCTATGTAAAAGTATGACGTTAAAATGAAGAATTGGTCAATCTTTAAATCATATTATATGAAAGCGAAAATTTAATGGCAAATTTATTTGTTTTGTAAGTTTTGTTTGATAAATAACCATTACCTAATAGAAAAAAAAAAGATTATCTCAAATTTAGTTTGCAATAACAGTGAAAGAAGAAATTTAATGTGATATTTAATTTATATTAATACTTAAAATTGATTAAAACATATGATTTTTTTTATTTTAATAATGAATTAAAATTTTAATTTAATATTTAGCATATTAAAGAAGGGTTTCCACGCACTGATTGATTATATATGATACTATATGATATATATACAGATGGATAGATAGAGATAGAGATAGAGACAGTGCCCCCCAATTATTCTCTCTCCTTGTCGCCTTTCAATTTCGCTTTCAATTGTTGGTAACTTTGACCCTCTCTCTCCTTCTCATATAAATAAATATATATATATATATACATACATGTGTGTGTGTGTATCATTATCAGGTTCCTGTTGATTTAACGAAGTGATGTTCGTTGCCCTAAGATTTAATAGAAACAGCTGATCGTTTCTCCCATCTCTGAAGTCTGAATTGTCCTCATAAGATTGTTATTTTTTTTTTTTTTATCTTAATCAAAAGAATTAGGAATCAATGTTTGCAGAGCGAAATTCACCGTGATATTTTGTATAACTGTGAAATATTACTTGTTTATCCGAATATCGTAGTTGCTCTATGATCGGTTTATCCCAAAATTGATATTAGTGGAGTTTTAAAGCCCTAACTTGATATTTTCATAGCTTAGGAACACACATGCCTCCGTTGCGGCCTGGGACCCTCCCAATACCCCGTAATGCGGGAAGG
The DNA here is from genome assembly GCA_001753735.1 of Embelia ribes. Lineage (NCBI taxonomy): Eukaryota > Viridiplantae > Streptophyta > Magnoliopsida > Ericales > Primulaceae > Embelia > Embelia ribes. The sequence goes on along the minus strand of MKEJ01073729.1, from coordinate 8,823 downwards.
TACTAGGCTGTCTCTATATATATACATGCTTACATGAATACATGCAATATTATTCGTTTGTTGGGCTCAAAATGCAATGATTTGGTGCTATTTGGGCACTTCTACGAGGTAAGCTATTTTTGTCCTTTAAATTCTGATCCCTACTCCTTGAACTTTAGATCATGGGCTGAGATATGGGGAATGCCCATGCCAAATCCTCCACACTTTGCCTTGTTCAAGTTGTAGTGAACCTCCTAATTTCAGGAGATGGTATAGGATTCGATTCAATGGTGTAACGGTCCCTGCATTTTAACCATTTGTGTGCACTGGTGTAATGTCCTTAGTGACGATGTGGGTGTACTATATGGCAAAAACAAATAAAGATAAAATTTCACCTGTCTTACAGATTTTTACGGAGTGATATTTGGCCGTGCAGCCGGCGCCAGTGAGGGGTTTATGTGAGGTTTCTGTTTCTGGGCTATGTATGGTGGTGGATATTTAACTGTCTATTACTGATTTTTCTTTTGTAGTGGTGGTTGGGATAGGGTGAGTTCATTTATGGGATTGTTATGTACGATAGCTTTGGCAAGAGCTCTTAGATTGTGCATTTGTAAGTGGCCCCATGTCGTGTAGAAGAAAGTGGATGGCAGTTTCTACGTGCTTCTTCTTTGCATATGGACTGGTCTCGATGTCCGTATTGGGGTGCGATTATGAGGAATCGTAGTGGTACTGGATCGGGAATTCTCCACCAAGGATAAGGATTTTTAACATGCTTGTTTTGTATTGAGTGATTTTTTGTTTCTTTTTTTGCAGTCAATAAATTATCATCGTTAAGGAACCACGGAGGAACTCGTCGGCCCTTCTGCCGTATCCTGACCATTGAAAGTTGCTAGATGGCAGAGAAAGCTTGTGTAAAACGCCTGCAGAAGGAATACAGAGCTCTTTCTAAAGTATACTTCGTTTTTTCTACTATATGCTGTTGCCACCACCAGTATGTATTATTTTAGTTTAGTAGTTTCTGTTATTTTCTGTGGTTTTTGACTTTTATTCCGTGACTTTTTTACAGGAACCCGTTTCCCATATTACAGCTCGACCTTCTCCAAATGATATTCTAGAGTGGCGTAAGTTGTCTTCTCATACTTCCTTCTTCTATCGTTGATTTGTTTTCTTGCTCTGAAAATAATTGATTGGTTGAGTTCAGTCTGCCGTTGGTCATCCATAGTCCAAAATTTTCCTTGCATTTCTTGTTTGGGAAACTTTTTGCACTTCAACATCTTTTTGTATGATCTTGATTTATGCAGACGTTTCGTTTCATACAAACTCTGTACATTTTATACCAAGTGAAGAAAATTAAAATGTCTACCACCCCTCTGGTTTTGGATGGAAATCCCAACTTAATTCTGCTATATGGTAGATCTTATATGCTTCAGGATTAATGTACTTTTATATTTTCACATTGACCTATGTCTCTATTTTCGGGCCTTCTTTAGTCAGTAGCCCAGTAGCATCCAGCCAAGCATCTTCTCCATTTTAGTTAATTTATGCTTCATTTGCCTTTACTTTGTTTCTGTTACTTAGCTCATTATTTTGCTGAAATGTAGATAAAGCTTGTAGTAGTTGGCTAACTGATTCATTGGAACTGATTTCTATAAAAAAGAATCAGTTTTTGATTTGTGGTTTTTGAGGAAATTTGGTTACTGGAAATTTTTTCCCTTATGATAGTTGTGGGGAGTTTACATTTGTCCAATTACAAAATAAGTAGTTTAGCTTTTTTCTCTGTAGCACATTTATTGAAGCAATCAGACTCTGTAACATGAATTTTTTCCTTCTTTATATTTTCAGATTATGTTCTCGAGGGAAGTGAAGGAACGCCATTTGCAGGTCTGTCATGAACTCATAATTGTGTATGTTTTAGTATGTGGCATGGGACTCATATGTTAGCAGTGACGCATGTATAATTGTTTTTGGACACATGAATTGTTAGCCATATCATTCATGAATCTCTCCTATTTGCCTGTTCAGGTGGTTATTACCATGGGAAGATTAAGTTTCCCCCAGAGTATCCGTTCAAACCTCCAGGAATCACGTTTGTTCTGGCAGCCTTAAGTTCTATAAGATGTGCTTAATTCTTTAAGTCTTCAGTATTTTCTTTAAGTGCTTGACTTAAGTTTAGCGTTTTATTTCATGTAGCATGATTACTCCAAATGGACGTTTCATGACACAGAAGAAAATCTGCATGTCCATGAGTGATTGTAAGCCCTTGACATATTTTTACCTTTTACTATATTTTGGGAAATATCCGCTTCCTGTAGTGTCTTCTTATCCGGTCTTTTCTGGAAATCTGCCTGATTTTTTCTTTTAACTTCTCCCCTGGATCATTTTTCAGTTCATCCAGAAAGTTGGAATCCGATGTGGTCTGTATCAAGGTAATAAATACTCACTTGAAGAAAATGTCATTTGGTAGTAACCTCTCATCTTATGTTTGGTTCTCACTTGGGCTTTTGTCTTGAATGCAGCATACTTACAGGACTTCTTTCATTCATGGTGAGTTTCTGTAGTCTGTCGCTCTAATTACTGGCATATGACCAAGTTTTGTTTCTGTTGGTGTTGGCTTCTATGACACATTCGAATTTAGACTGTTTTCAGTTAATCATTGTGATGAAAAGATCGAAGAAAACAATAACAAGGGAAATAGAGGAAAGCATTGACAGATCTGAAGAAGTATGAATCGAGATTGTTAGTCGGACAATACTATTTGTATACAGCATGAGTTTGTAGGAAATGCGTTTGTGACATAAATCTTAGTTTCACAATATTTCAGCATGTGTTGACAGATCTGAAGAAATATTTACTGGCTATCTGAAGAAATATGAACCATGGTTGTTAGTTGGACAGAACTCGAATACAACTTTATAGGAAATGTGTCTGTTAAATAAATTTTATTTTCGCCATTTTGCAGTGTGTGAGCAAATGACTGCAATTAGATTAGAGGACTTGTCCTTGATTATTATAGTATGCAGCAATTAATAGGTGCTAATCCTATCCAGTTATGGTGCTCGAACTTTTCTTTTGTTGCTATTTGTGAGCCTTAAGAACAACATATATTTTATTCCGTCAGTCTTTTGTGGATTGGCTACACATGATGATACATGGCTGTAGAAGCGTGATACAAAACATGCTACTACCACGTTGTACACCATGAGTCTTGCTTTATGTTTCAAATAGCCGTTCCTCTTGTCCTTTGAATTGAATCATATGTCATTTTCGGCTTTGGCTCTCCTATTCATAGGTAAATATTTTGTCAAATAGGAGACCACTTGATTTTTGTTGGATTTGCCATTTAAAAGTTAATGATTTCCTGGTGAGGGTTGAAATTTGCAACCATTTTCACTGTGGATTGCATCTGCATAAGTTTCAGTATTTCTCAGGTCCCATTAAGTCTAGCTTGTGAAGTATCTGGAGATTCCAAATGTTTTCTTATGCCGTATGCTATAATTTTGAAGCTCTCTGTTGTCCACTATCATTTGACTGGATAAGGTTTTACATTTCATGCAGGTGGATAACAGTCCCACAACTGGTAGCGTTACAACTACTGTTCCTGAGAAGCAACGGCTAGCAAAATCTAGTCTTGCATTTAACTGTAAGAAGTAAGTTTCTATATATTAGCATCCGATATTTTGTCTTTATAGGACCTGTTTGTCCGAGCCACCATATTACTATGTGCTCGTTTAAATATTAGAAACTGGGTCTTTAATTGTTTCTTTAAAATGGCTGCGCAACTTGCTCAAATTTTGTGCTCTTGGGTCTCCTCTAGTGACAACTTCTAAGTGTAAGATACATTTCTTTCTTGGCTCAAAGAAGCCAGCATGTGCAGTTGGAATATCTCTTAAGTATTATTTTGTCTTTAGGTAAAATAAAAATAAATGATCTTATATGTTGCAGCAAGTTATCTGAAATACCAAATATAATTTTTTTTTCCTGATGAACTTATTTGGCCTCGGTTAACATTCAGAAAAATGTCCTCTTTTTTCTTTTCTTTTCTTTTCTTTTCCTTCTTTCAGTTTTCTTTAATTCTGTTTATTTTTCTTTTTTAAAATGTGCCATGATCATAACATGATGGGTTTCACGAGTTACACTATCATATGAGCATAAGCCTCAGTAGACATATAGAGCCATGTATGTTTCTTTCACCTTTTCTTTTTTTTTTTGTGAATTGTGATCAAGTAAACAACCAGTAAAGGTCTCACCACTTGCATCATGCTATTCGATATAGTTCTTAAGACAATATTTACTGAATTGTCCTATCCTTTGAATAGCCCGACGTTCAGGAAAATGTTCCCGGAGTATGTAGAAAAGTACGAGCAGCAGCTGCTGACTGATCAGCCTGTCTCAGATCAAATGCCTATGCTGCCTACACTCGGAAATACCAGACCTTCAAGCTCAAGGGATACAATCGATAATTCAACACTGGCTGTTATGAATAATGCAGAAGCCCAAAATAATCAGAAAGACCCCAAAAGGCAACCTTTTCCTGCTTGGCTCGTGGTTTTACTGGTTTCTATCTTTGGTATTGTGATGGCTCTTCCAATACTTCAATCTTGAAAATGTCAGTGAGTGCAATTGAGAATTTGAGTACACCTATATATGTTATATTTTGTCATACAATCTTATGGAACTTGTATAGTATGTGGTCCTAATGGAACTTTTGGTAATTTATGTTCCCTTTTTAACTGTTAGCCCTTTCGTCATTTTGTTTAGCCTTTGATTGTTACATGTCAATTTGTTTAGCCTTTGACTGTTACATGCTTGTGCTGTTTGTTTCTCTTTGGTGCTACAATTTGTTTATATCTAAATTTGATCATCCAGTTCAAATAAGGCCGGTCTTATTGTGTGGCTTTTAATATTGTCGCTTTCACTCTGCCACGCCCCATTCTGGAGAGATGAGTAATACGGCGACAGTAGACGAAGTGGCTGCATTCAGCGAAAATGATTGTCAACATGGACATGGTTTAATTTGCTTTGTTCCTAATTTTATTTGAAGTTACCTCCGCAATCATTTTTCTGTTTTCCAGTGAATGCAGTGGAAATTAATCTTCTATTCAAATCTTTTGGAATATTTTCAATAATAATTGAATGCGATAGAGCAAAACAAAGTAAAAAGGCCGTCTTTTCTATTACATCATCTGTGAGATGGCATCAATCTTCCGCTCTCTCAAACAGTGAGCCCCTTGTCGATTTTTACATTATGTATTTAATATAAGTCTTGTGTTTGATTATCAACATTTCTCTAGACCCATTTTTCCAGGGTCATCACGAGAACTGTAATGATTTACACTTGTTGCACCCCTGCTTAATAGCCTCTTCAATGATTTCAATTGTTTCATAACCGGGGATTGTGCTTCTTCCTCTTCATCAATCTGCCTTGGTATATCAATCACCAATATCTCATCCGGCCGTGATGACGAGGATGAAGCAGCAGCAGAAGAAGAGTTTGATGGTTCCTCCAAATTCGAGCTTAAACTGGTAACTTCACCTTGGTTGCCCCAAACGAGGACATTAGTAGGGAAAACAGCTGCACTTAGGGCTTCTGCTTTCAATTCAGGTTGATTGGAAACCAAGTTTCGACATATGGGACAAGTTGAATTCGATTGGAACCACATGTCTATGCAGTCCACATGAAACCCGTGATTGCATTTGGGCAAGATCCGAACCTTCTCTCCTTGGACGGTTTCCAACAGACAGACAGCACACTCCATTTTTTCATCTCTGGAGCTGAATACAAGTACAGGAATGGAACTTAAAACTGATGGGTCCAGGCCGTGGTGTGCGGTAAAGGTAGGGTGGCCGACGGCAAAGTCAAATTGGTGCCTCTGGCGACGGAGGCGGGCGTTGAGTACATCTCTTTCGTAGTGGGAGCCATAGGAAAAGCATTTGAAGTAGAATTGGAGGAAGAAGATTAAAACTATGGTGAAGAAGAGGATCATCATGACAGAAATCATGATTTTTCCTGTTATTTCGAGCCCCATTGAATCATTCAATTTCCCATTATAAGATGCAGGGGAGGAGTCTCCCATTTCTCTCTTTTCTTGATTTGCTTAAGCAAATGTTTTCTAGTTATATACTAGTAGTATATCCTTAGGGTTCTCCTTTCCTTTTCTATGAGATTTTTTTTTTTGTAGTTTCTAAAGTTGAAGTTTTAGGAAGAAATATCAGAAGAAGATGAGGGAAATGTATGTGTTAAGAGGGGGAGAAAAGAAGGAAGAGTGTTGTTGAAGAATATGATAACTTGTGAATATATACATATATGATGATGTATGTGTATATGTAAATATGTATGTAATGAGAGGTTAAAGGAGGGGGTTTGGGGAGTATAGAAAAATCAAACTTGAGCAATGGAGAAATGAGAGAGAAAAATAGAGAGTTGTAGGGGAAAGTTCCACAAAGGATGCCCGCCAGCGGTTGAATTGGAATGAGTTTCTTTGTTGTTAGGCAGCTTTTGACCGGTCCCATTGTAATACACATAACTTCAAGAAAGTTTTAAGTACTTATTCATTGTTATAAGTTACAACTGTTTTGCCTTTTTCCTAAAAATTATACTATATTTGGTTACTCAGCTTTTAAGCAGAATTTGTTTGTTATTTTATCATGAATAAACTGAGAGTTTTAAATAAGATGTATCAAATTTATTTACTAAACAGAAATAATTAGGCTTATTTGACCAAACAAACCCATGTTATCTTTTATTTGTACTCTTCATTCAATTAACATATTGCAAAAGAATATTGCTTGTATAACTAAATCAGATGATGGTGAGAAAAGTCCGCCTTGAGGGGGGTTTATTATAAGATAATATAATTGTTATATTGTAATATAATAATAGTTAAAGTTCTGAAGAATGTTATAGCGCGGAGACTGAAGAAAAGTATTCTTGTGCAATCTAAATGAACAAAATATAGTGTTTTTTTTCCCCATTGTACCCCATATAGCTAGAACATTTCCCAAACAAACACCACACTTAGAAATTTTCCCAACCTAGCACTTTCATTTGAAAATACATAAAAAAAAATGCGATTTCCTTGTAAGTAATATTGAACACCATCGTCAAATTTAACTGGAAGCGGTAAAATATTTTATACTAAAAAGGCATAAAACAAATACACCTTTCTTTTTATTTTATTTTTCAATACATATGCATATAACAAATGGGTTTTCACTCTGTGAATATTGTTCCCACTCTATTCTTTTCTCTCTGTCTCTTTCACTCTCTGTCCCTTTCTTTCTTGGTATTAATGAAAACGCACTTTATTTTTATGTTTTCTGTGTAATATTTTCCAACCATCAAACGCAATAAACATATGCATTTTCTTTGTGTTTCATTGTGCATTGAAAATGCAAATTTTTTTATGTGTTTTCTATGCAAGGTTTTACAAACAAAAAACACAATAAACTTATGCGTTTTTAGTGCAACATTGAAAACGCATTATATTATTGCATTTTCTTACTAAATATATTAATTTACCCTCTCACATTTTAACGGAGGGATTTGGAATTTAAATAAATTGAAAACGCATTTTTTTGAGTTTTCAAACGGAGAGTATTAGTTTAGAAAAATTTCTGAATGGTGTGTTAGCTTGTGAATTGTTCCAACTATACTGGCTAGAATGGAAAAAAAAAACTCTAAAATATACAAGTACTACCTATTGGCGACTTGGGCCATACTTGACTCTCTTGCAATTGCCTGGATGTCAAGATGTAAAGGTAATGAATTATTTCTGAGTAACATAAACAAAATTTAGCATAACGAATTACAAAATTATTTTTATATATTTTTTTTATTCCTAGATTCTATTTATTTATCTCATCAAAGATTCTTCCCATTACACTTTATAAATTGTAATGTCAAAATAATAGTACCACCAAATACTAAAAATAAGAGAGAGAAAAAGCACGTAAACCACCCAAGTTATATTTCACAAAAAGTTATTGAAAAATGATTGTTTGAGCTTCATCAGGTTCTTCGTACAGGTACAAAGGACAATCAATCAACGATTAATATAGGGGTTTCATCGCTGGACATAAAAAAAAATAAAAAATAAAAAATTATTTAATGTCAACAATTTTCTCCATAAGTACACATAATGAGTTCACAATATTATTTACATGTATGTTGCATCCCGCTTTAATTGGGTATAAAATCCGTACACAAACAATATAAGAAAATGAATAAGAATTTTATACATACAAATATATGGGATTTTCTTAAGAAAAAAAAAAATTAATCTCTTACAACCTTTTCCAAAAAAAAAAAAAAAAGAAATTAAATCCCTTAGAATTTACATATAGACACGAAGAAAACAGCTGTAGGGTAACTGGCATGGAGTTTGCACTAATATGTTTTAAAAGTTGGGGACACAATTAGGCCCTGAAAATTTTATTATAATTCCTTATTCAACAAAGGGAAAACTACGTTGAATATAGCATGGAATCACAAACCATTAAAATTTTTGGGTGGCAAATTATACGGTACAATGACGAACAAATATCACCACCCCAAGGGGTTATTTGAAGAAACCCTCTAGAAATGAAAGAAAATAAAATGTACTAGCTTTTATATAGTTGATTGATTGATGTGTGTGACACTACCAACTAGTACATCCCAAAGTTGCATTGCATCAGTTATCATATATTCATAACGACCCATGTTTAGATGGAGTATTCTCAACACTCCAAAAATAATGTAATAGATGAAGTGTTGATGAACAATTGTTGAAAGCCAATTGTATATTTAGATTACTATTCGATACAGAAAATAGAAAATACAGTAAAGAAAAAAATTAACAATCA
>MKEJ01073722.1:0-17745 GCA_001753735.1 Embelia ribes | reverse complement strand
AAAAAAATTTGCAGTCAGACCATTTTAATCTGAAATATTAGTATTTTGAATCAGACATCTTGGAGCGCCAGACCGGCGCCCTCTAACTGGATAGTAATTGATTAATTAGCTTAGAAATAAATCATCAAATACTTGTTACATGAGGATGCTCTCATTTTTAATTTTTGTTCCCACTTTTTTTTTATCTTTTTTTTTTTAGCACTCACGTTACCGTTTCACAGCAAAAATAAAGTTAAATTAGCAGTCAACGGGAGGGATGACGTCATCATCTACTCTAGTACTCTGTGACGGCTTAAAGCGGGGCCTTTGCGTTTAAACATTACCCAGTGGGAATGAATAAATGACGACACCAAATGCAGAGTTATTTATTATTAATCTGGTGTATATCAACCAATAATATTTGTAAACACCTTCTTTGTCCAAAATACCATTTGAATTCTCATAATTTTTGAGTAATTTATTTGGACTGAAAAGATGATTATTATAAAAATAAAAATGTAATTTTAACAAACGCTCTCTCCCCCTTTCTGCCATATTATTTCTGCAGTTTTTAGAAAACTCAACATGTTCTTAATGTTAATAATTCTGTTCATAATTTTTATAAAATTTTACTTAATTTCTACAGATATTTATGTTTGTAATTTTTATTTAAAACTTAATTATCACAATTTAACGTACACGCATTGTGTGTACCTCATCCACTGTTAATATATATATATATATATATAGAGAGAGAGAGAGAGAGAGAGAGCTTATGCAGAGATAATGCATTCATTCGTAACCAAAATAAGGCAAAGCAAAGCAAATAAATGAAGCTGCTTTCATTACGTTGCATGCATATAGTAAGGCATCAATTATTAAGGAAAAAAGTTTTATAACACTCCAAATTTGATGTAATAATATGAGATATATTTTATCTAATAAAAATAAAATTTAACATATAGAATTAAAAAAACATTCACAGAATTTATTATTGTTAAAATTCTCCTAAAAATAACTTGCGCCATTCATATGTAATTATACACATTTCTAATTTAGAACATCCAAAAATAATTCGAGATTTGTATCTTATGAAATGCAATCATTAAAAAATATTATAAATTATCAGTATTGCCCTTTATAATTATTAAAAATGAAGTCAAATTTAAGATTGATAATTGTATTTTTATTATATATCTTTAATTCAAATTTTAAATTTAAAATTATATAAAATTGTATGTAAAATCAATCATTCTATTATTATTATTTAAATATGAGCATTATTTCACCAAATCAGAAGTGACAGTAGCGTTATAAAATATTCATTGATGTGATATTTTACTGTGACTGATGCAAGTACGAAACCCAATTATTAAATGCAAATACTATGCATTGTGCAAGCACGATCCACTACTATGGACTTATAACTCATGATTTGCCTAATCATTAATACAAACACTATGCGCTGTGTAAGCACGGTCCACCACTATTGACTTATAACTCACAATTTGCCTATAAATGAAATAATAATAATAAGAAGAAAGATGCTCAACAGAGGCGCAAAAACAAAGCGCAAAATCAAAATGCAGAAAGAGAGAGAAAATGAGAGAAAAATATGAATGGGAATAGATATTTTTTATCCAGATTTTCAGCATTATTATACATGTTATATCATGTTGTAATTTCTCTCTTTATATATTTAAAAGTATATACTGGTATTAGTCCCGTGAATGAGGTTCAAGTTAAACTTGTTTTATAACTTAAGGCCGAACCATGTAAATTCCGGTTTCCTATTTTACTTTCCTACATATTATTATATTTGCTTTATAGCATGATTCATAACAACTAATATAGTTTTTCTCAATTATTAATAGAGTAAATTACACTTTGCCCTATGAGATTTTTAAAAATTTCAGATTACCCCCTGAGGTTTTTGAAATAGAGTCCCCCTATCAGGTTTATATGTTCATTGCAATTTGCTCCAAAAAATTTTGGGGCATAGTGAAAGTCAGATTTATGACCATAAATTACCCATAAAATTACCAAAATATCCCTCATTGTTGCATCCAATCTCTAATTTTAAATTTCTTAAAAATAAATTGAATAATTACATATATAAATAAATTGCATATTATGGTGTTTCTCTAATTTTTACAACTATAAGCTTCAAAATTAATTATATAATGCAATAAAGTTAGGGTTAAAATGGTCTTTCCACAAAAAATTCAAACATGTGTTTTGACTTGGGGGCTAAATGTATTTTCAGATACTTCAGGAGGTATTATGAAAAATTCAGAAACCTCATTGGGGCAAAGTGTAATTTACCCTTATCATTGTCGGAAATAGGTAGTCATAAAGTAGGGGACCGTAACGTGCTCAAACTATGCTCATCTCTCTCTCCCATCTCTCTCTCTTTCTCGCTCGCGTAAGCATTTGGTCTACGCCGCCGTACACGCTCGTGTACCCTATATTTACGAAGCTGCCACAGCCTTTTCCAACCATATATTTGTATTATATATGGACAACCTTCTTTTTCATTGTTATTATTTTGCTTTTATTTCTGCACACAACTTTTATTTTATTTTTAATTTTTTTGTTTAAGAAATTAATTGGACTTCGTTTTTCGACTTACCATCTTTCTCGATATTAATTGCCGGCGAGAAGACTCCAGCGCTACTACAAATTATGCAAAAGCGAGGAGGTAGTTTTTAGCCCTAAAAACATAATTTTACATATATAAATTATAAAATTAACCTCAAAATTTTGTATTGCTAAATTTTATGTTTGCAACTCAAGATTTCTTTGGTTGTAACTTATAAATTTCAGTTTACTAGTTTTTTTGCTTAAAAATTAGATAGTGTTTGTTTATTTGTTCAACTTAAAATTTGAATTTATTTGTTATTCTGGCTTGTTTAATTAAAATTTTTAAGCTTAACGTATTTAAATTTTTTCTTAGAAAAAAATAAATTGACTTATTAAATCATACAAATCCTCGTATGTATTTGCTCACTATTACATAATTTTGACCCGTGTTAGTGCACATTGGGACTATGGTCCATCACAATAAAGTTCTTGAGTGAATAATCATGCTACTTTTTTTAATTCTAATAGAGGGGAAAAAATGCAACTACCACCTAGGATCGTGAACCCCTTCTTCTCATCCAGGGAACCGAGTATCCACGTCAAAAAAAAAAAAAAACAATAGTGTAAGTTTAAGTAATAGTTTTTGAACCATATATAAAAAATTTAAAAATAAAAAAATTGAGAGCATTTTTATAATTACATAAATTAGATTTTATTTTTGTAATAAAAAACTATACCTCACGATAACACTATTCTTATTAATATTATAAAACCTTGACCCTTGCAATCATACAAAAATTTCACGTTGAAAAAATTTAGAAAGCAAGAAATAATTTGGGTATCGATTGTAGTTTTTTTTATCCCAACCGAATAATTAATAATTTGATTCTAGTACCTTGATGCATGCATGCACGTATACACCCTCCACGTGCAAACAGACTACAATCACTGACAATTAATATAAGCACTTATAAAACTAGCAACCGCACTTATTAGGTAACATGTGATTCCAATAACAAACATTTATCATTGAGAGAATCCTGTTAGCATTATGATCCTGCAACTTGGTTCCTCACTATTGGATAGAGCGGCCAATTAACGAGCACAAGTATTTCTATGCCCTATCATGAGCATAAACCATGCAATGTAATACTCACGGGATTGATCCAAAACGTTTTAAGTACAGAAATTATGGGGTGACTGAAAATAATTGAAAAAATATTTATATTGAAAATTTAACACTAAAATTATAAATAAAAAATTTTATACTAGATCATTCGATAATAAAAAATTATGGGAATGACTGTATCTCTCCCTTAGCAAACTCTTAATTTCACCAATGATAATTGGTTCTTAATTAACTTTGTCATTTGCATGGCTAATTAATGCAACCGACATAATTATAATTGTTACACGATAACGAACTCTTAATTAATTATGTCAAGCGTTAATTAATTTTATAATATTATTGAATTTATTTTGTCAAATATGGATAAATGGGAATTGAGAATTACACCTTGGTAAAACATTGACAAGAAAATCAATTAGCCCATTTTGACATAAAAACGGAGAGCATGAAGAATCAAATCAACGGAGAATTGGTTGGTCTGTATTGTCCGAGCAAGAGTTAATTCTTAGATAATGTCATGCAAAATAAATGTGAACTTATAAATTAAATGGTGGGTCATGCTTGCATAGCGCATAGTATTTGTATTTAATAATTGAACTTCATAATTGCATCGGCTACAGTAAAATATCACATCAATGATATTTTATAACACTCCCCCTTGGTTGATCAAACATTATTCAAAATATTAACTTCCCCTTATTTGAATGATAATTAGATGACTATAAATCATTAAATGTTTATCTGAACGATTGTTGTTTGAAAGCTCCATCAACATTTTCCACTGTTAGGAATTTACTAATAATCTCTGAATAATTCACAAAGATATATTGATTAATAAGTAATATTGAACCATCATTCAAATAGAATCATATAATATTTTGTGCAAAATCTTAACATACATCAGAATATATCTTTGATGGCGGAAAGAATGATTCATATTATTGTCAACCTACCTCTAGTTCTCGCATTCGAGTCTCGCACAAAGTACAAACAAACTTTTTCTTTTTATTTTTTTCATGTGTTTCTAGTTTTTCTATCGTTCTCGTTATTAAATAATCAAATTTGTTATATCCTCTATATAAAATTCAGTCTATTGGCCGAATACATTTCTCTTCTTTCTCAATTTCTTTCTCACTGAGCCATCTTTGTTTTGACTATAGTGCTCATTGGGTCATCTTTTTATTTCATATCAAAAGTCACAAAATAATATTTTTTCAACTATTTGCTGAAGCACCTAAATTAAAAGATATAAGATGGTCATACTTGACAGTAAATGGTTGCCAAAATATAAATTTTGGTAAATCCATCAAATTTCAATAATAAAATTAATATTCAAAACTTTTATAAAACTATTTCCCTTTTGTGTCTAAAAATATTCAAGCATGGATGGCGCTAAAGATTTTGATGGCACGGGTAACGATTGATCAATTTGCCTATTATTTCAATTGACACCTCATTTTTCAAGTCATGGCAGAGATGTTGAACAAGTTTGTTCATGATTGCTCGACTCATTGAGCAGCATAGTATCACCATATTTTTAGCTTGAAATATATATCAAATAAAAATTTCACAAAATAATAAAATTTCTTCCCTTATTGGATTATGTTACTCCGGTACTCGGAAACCCGTCCATAGTCGAATTTTTATGCGCTTAACTCTAATGTTTTATTTATAGCTCGAACTAAAAAAAAAAACTATACGCACAATATATAGTAAATTGAAATTTTCAACGAAGAAAAATAATTAATTCAACAAACGAGTTGTGTTTAGTTATGTTGCCACGATATTATATTTTTTTTCAAAAGCTTACCATATTAATTAATAATTAATAATTATGAATATATAAATATTTCAATGGTCCACTTGGTGACGTGTATACTTTTAATAGCCCAAAAATATTTGGCTAGTATATTGAATTTGGTATTTGTCTCAGAAACTCAAGATATAAATCTTGATAAATTTATAAAATTTTCTTTAGATAATAACAATATTTTTCTAGTAGAGACTAGTGCTGACAACGTGTTATAAATCATATTAGAAAACAAATATAATAATCTGTAGAAAAGTATATAGGAGACCAAGATTTACGTGATTCAGCCTCGAGTTAAAATAAGTTTAACTTAAGCTTAATCCACGGGACTAATAACGGTGTATACTTTTATTTATATAAAGAGATAAATTATATCATGATACAACATATAAAATAAAGTTAAAAATTTGAACCAAACTAAATTTATTCCCTAATGTTTGATTAGCCAAGGGAGAGTAGTATAAAATATTATTGATGTGACCTTTTACTGTGTCTGATGCAAATATGAAACCTGAACATTAAATGTAAATATAATGCGCAATGCAATCATGACACAACATTTGACTTATAATTTTACATATTCGTCTATAAAATAGATGCATAAGAAGTTGCAAACATAGGGAGCAAGATCAGAGAATGCGCAAAAAGAAAGTGTAAAAGAGATTAGAAAATAGAAAAAACTAAAGAGGGAATGGATTCAATGTGGTTTAGATGTTAGCTTTATTTTACATGTTGTAATCTCTTTCTTTATATAAATAAAAGTATAAATCGGTATTAATTTTGTGGATTAGGCTCAAGTTAAATTATTTGAACTTGAAACTGAACCACGTAAATCTTCATCTCCTATTTATTTTTCTACAAATTATTATATTTATTTTCTAATATGATTCATAACAGTAACAAGTTACGTCGTCTTGTTGTTCTAATTCACAAATTTAAGATTTCTCTTGGTTGCAATCTTGAGTGGTCGTGGGATTGGTGGCAAGAAATAAATTAGTCGCAATCAACCATTTAATATAAACAAAAGAAATAAATAGTTCTTTTAGTCAACATCTTATTTTTAGTTTTTTATTTTCAAAAGCTAAAAATTTATTTGACTATCAACTTTTAAGATTCAACTTAAAAAAATTGAGTTTTCTCATAAGAATATTTTTAAAAACTTAATTTTCTATCTTTTTCACTTTTCAAACTTTAGTTGAAAATAAAAGATATACCATATATTTAAACAATCTATGTACTTTATATAGTTAATTTATATTTGCAACTTAATTTTTCTATCCTTACTTCTACTAAAAAAATCTTTTGTAAATATAATTATATAAAATAATTGTGATTTATTTTATATTAGAAAAATAAAAATTTAACTTATTTATTCTAAATTATCTTCTAATTCTATATTTTTTTCTAATTTAAAATATCATAAAAATCTAAAAGTTTATTTACTTTTTGTGTAAAAGCAAAAACTATTATAACAATTATTTTACGAAACAAATAATGTACATATAATATACTTA
This sequence comes from Embelia ribes, assembly GCA_001753735.1. Taxonomy (NCBI): domain Eukaryota; kingdom Viridiplantae; phylum Streptophyta; class Magnoliopsida; order Ericales; family Primulaceae; genus Embelia; species Embelia ribes. The sequence continues at coordinate 10,730 of MKEJ01073722.1, read as the reverse complement.
TTTTGCTCTAATAATCTAAGCTAGTAAACTTAGAATATGAATAACATGTTGAAAAGTTTTGAAGATAGAGTGAGTTTTGAGATAAGTTGAATATTGATATATGATCGTTAATAATTTGTGGTACTTAAATTTACTATTACCTATAAATATATATATTTTAAATTATATACATATATTTTATTTACTATGTATAGTAAAAAAAATTAAAAACCTACATCACATAAAACCAAAGTCATATTAAGGTTTAAAAGGTTTTGATGAATTATTTTTCATTTTACAGTTTGTAAACCAATTTTCAAAATTCGCTGCGAAATATGTTTTCATATATAGAAATTTGATTTATAAAAAAATATCAAATACTAATTTTTAAAAATTAAAAATCAAAATACTAATCAAACGGACCTCGAGTGAAGGGTTACGACAGAGATTAGGTGAATTGAGAAAATAACAACTAAAGGTGAGTCCAAATCATCTACCTCATTTTTTGTGTCCCTTTCATGTTTTTCTTAAGTTTTTTTTTTAATTTAAAATACTAAATAAATTAAATTACAACATATGAAATGTAATACAATTACACTTATTGTAAATAGAAAATTTTAAGTTACAAAATAATGTAATCTTCAATTCTCATTTATACTCTCAATAGAATTAAAAAATTGAAAATGTAAAGAATAGTGTAATAATATTATTAAATGGTTGCGTTTTTATATTAAGAATATTTGTAATGTTTTTATAAGTTATTTTTCATTTAATAAATTAATTTATTTAGAATTTTAAATAAATTTTAAAAAAAACACTAACGAAACAAGAAAGGAACGCAAAGAAAATGTTTCCATAATAAAAGCATAAAACAATGAAATGAAATGAAGAGCCGACAACAAGGACGGTACCAGCCGACTCTAAACAAAAAGCCTGGGCCGCTTATCTATCTTCCTGTTCCCTCCCCTGAATTATTATACTAAATATATATCTCATCTTATTAATTACTAATATACATAGTTACATACCATACTTGTAAATAACTATAAATAATACACTTCCCTACTGAAATGTTTGTCCTAAAAAGTGTCACTATTTTGCTTAGGATCATTAAATGGTAAAAACAGAAAGGACACATTTAATTTAATTTCCTCATGAGCAATACCATTACAGCTAGCTAGTTGCTACCCACGAACCCCACATCTATTCATACTCGAAGGAACCCCATATTTATTCATTAAAAGTGTTACTATTATGGTTCATCGTAAAATAATTATTAAATGCCACTTTTGTTTTGATTATCCATCCATCCATCCCTATTAATAATTCATTTTTTTTTATTTTTATTTTTGCATTTAATTACTAGTTCATTTTATTGATCAATTTTACATATTTTCTTAAGCTACTTATTGCCATTTAGAGTTTATGCCAAAACATCTCCGGGAATAATCAAGAGGTTTAAATTGCTATTGATTCAAATATGTTGTCTAAAGCGAGCTTAACAGCGAAGTGTGAGGACATATAATGTAACTTGCAATAAAATTCTATGTAAATTTTGGGCAATTCTAAAGGTATCACACAAATGATTCGACGTACTGTATTACTTGAGGCATTACATAATTAAAAATCATTTTATTTTATAGACATCACAAACCAAATGCAATAATTAATTTTTACTTCAAGTACCATTAATTTATTATTGGCACTACAATAATCAATTACCAAAATATCATTTATCTCCAATCAATCAAACACGTCATCTTCTTCTTTTTCGTCTTATTTTCTTCTTCTTCTGTGTCTTCATCTTTTTCCCCCCCATTATATCCTTTTTAATCATTTTATTAATTATTATTTTATTACCAATCTACATCATATTCTCTCTCTCACTACATCTTCATCTTTCACATGAAACTCATTTCGCAATTTTTTTTCTCACTAATTTTCATAAAATTAAACTATTAAATCTAGCAAGTTATGATTATTTGAGTCTTTATAACACAATTAAAAATCAAATGGATCAATCACTTGAAGATGTTGAGTTTCTCTTCCAAACTCATGGATCAAAATATATAATTTTTAAGTTCGATCATTATATGATATATTCGACTTCACAGAAGTTGGTACAACTGGGGTACATTCGACCCCAGATTGGTTGAATGACGCATTCAACCGTCTGGCACATTCAACTATCTGGAGGACATTTGACCAACTGATGATCGAATGCAGGCTATTTGGCAGTGGCGGTGTTGGCCAGTGTGTGGTGCAGTATGGTGGTGTTGTAATTTGAATTCATTTAATTGATTTTTTTATAGTTGATATAATTATAATTATTGAACAATTAGGTTTGAATATTTTGAACTTCATTTATTTATTGGGTCGTCCTACAAATAGTTGGTGTAGTGGTGGTGGTGGTGGTGGCCGGTGTGTGATACATGCACCAGGACAATTTAAGATGATGGTATGGTTGGTTCAACGAGAAAGGACAAATAACATAAGTTTTTTTTGTTTTTGTTTTATTGTGGGTCTTGGTGCAAGCTTAATACAAGTTATCATAATTTGAGAGGAAATGAGAGAAGTATTATGAGTATATTCAGTTAAAAGCTTCGGCATAATTTTATTGATATTAATGAATTGTAATTTAATTTGTAATATTTTCAAGTTAAATATATGGATCTGATGGAGTGAATTTAGGATGGCTGACCGGACTCCAAAATATTTATTGACACATTCATATTACAAAATGGTGAATAATCAAACTCTTTGACATATTAAAGGTAATAAATAATTATACTTATAAATCTAGCTATATATATATATATATATATTAAGATTTAATTTTTGGTTCCAACCTAGAGTAAATAAATTTATTATAAAAATCGCCACTTTTGCATAACTTGACATTAGAAATGAATATAATGACTCTCAAGTATACCTCCGATCAATTTTGTTGTATTACTTAGTGTGAATGCTAGAATGTGAACAATTGTAGAAGGTGGTACATTGACTTAGATATGATATTAGTTTGACATATTAGAGTTGCCCCTATGTATGAGTTTAAGTTAATAATGAGAAAGGGACACGATTATTCTTTTTTTAAAGTTAATTGATTATACGATTATTGTGGCGAAAGTAATTTGGAAGTGTATTATGATATGCCTAGATTTTGGTACTCTATATTGTTCCTAGGTTTTTGGAAAAAACAAAATTGATTGGACAAAATAAGAAATTGCTTAACTATATTAAGCATATGAAGTACAAAACTAGAGTTACTAATAAGCCTGTAAATTAACAATTGGAGTTATTCAATTTCATAATTATAAGACACAAAACATGCCTAAAATTAGTATTCTCGAATCTCATTGTATAACACGATCAAATTTGAGTATCCTCCACTTCTAGACATATTTGTATTGAGTAAGTATTCTATTTTTATATAAAGGCATGATAACTTTTATATAAGTTTGATGAGGGATAAATTGTTCATTCGTATACAGTGATGATACATACAAAAGTTTCAAAAAGTGTTGAACTTATCAATTGGCTACACTATACTTCCTCCAATCAAAGGGAGAATAATATCATTTTATTAATTAACATCAAATGTTTCTAAATATATTCACAAGAAATTATTTTGATTATTGCTCTATTTATAGGGGCAAATGAAGATTCATCTCAAGTTATGTATTACTAAAATTTTATACACCAACAACAAATGTGACAATACTTATAGAAATTTCTTGAAGTAATATATTACATAATTTATATAATGCGTGAGGATATAAATATATTTGGATACTACAAATCAGATTATTCGGAAAAGATAAAGAAATGAAAGATATAGACAAATGAAAAAAAAAATGAAAAAAAAACTTTGTATGTGTTTTGTACGGGGCTCGAACGCGTGGCCTGAAAGTAGATTGACAACATTATAAATCCTTCATTCTGTCATCAAAGATATGACTCAATGGATGATATGACTTTGCACAAAATATTATATGATTGTATTTGAATGGTAGTTCAATATGGAAAAGACAATTGATCACTACTTATTAATTGAATCAAAGAGCTAATCATTTTGCAATATGAACTCAGGTATCTTAACAGTAGAAGATATTCATGGACATCTCAAGCAATAATTGTTCGGATAAATATTTTATGATTTACAACCACCTAGTTACTATTCAAACCAGGAGGAGATAACATCTTGAATAATATTTGATCATCAAAGATGGAGTGTTGTGAATAATTAAAAATAATTGTGATTGATGCAAGCATGATATCTAATTATTAAATAATATTACTATGCAGCGATACAATGATGACCCACCATTTAATACTCTTGTCTCTTCGTGCTTGGCTTTATACCAAAGCCTTTAACGCGAACGAGAACAGAGAGAACAAATAAATGTGAGAATGGAGTTAATCCGGTCAACATTTAAATTTTATTTTATATGTTATACCACTTTATAATACTTTATTTATATAAATAAAAATGCAAATTGGTATTAACCTCGTAAATTAGACATAAATTAAATTTGTATTAATTTGAGCACGACCGACATAAACTTTGTATTTTTTATTTTATAGTATGTTCATAAAAAAGACTTCCATATTAGTAAGTATTTGTTTAATATTTATTAAGCACATGACACACTCTCTCCCCTGTAATATCTTATTTATTTGTTTGGTAAGCACATGACATACTCTCTCTCCTGTAATATCTTAGTCATGCATGCGGAGTAATGAAGCAGACCTTGTCACTTTAACGAGCAGACAAAGCTTTTATTATATATATATATATCTGAGGTTGTACCAAACCAAATTAACTACTATATCTCTCATGAAAAAATTCCTCCATATCTACATATTTATTATTATATATATATATATATATATAATTATATACTATTTTAATAGTAGTTGTAATAACTACTCTTCAATGTCTACAACTTGTTCTTCTTCCTACTCACAGGTCCCTATAAATACCCATCCATAGTACCCTCCACTCATCACCCAATCTTTTGCTATATATCATCACCTTGTGCCTTGCTTGCAAATTATCACTTCAATACCATAATTAGCCACTTTACTTATATATTCACTTTTAGAAGGAAAAAAAGAAAAAAAGAAAAACAAATAGATGTCATATCCAAAAATAAATTATCAACACTAATTTAATAAAACAATTAAAATTGATATAATACAAAAATAACAAAATACACACAACCCGCGCGTAGCGCGGACCACACTCTAGTATAACATAATAGTGTTTCCCACGAAAAGGGTTATTTTTTTTTTACAAGCACTTGCCTCCTCGTTCTCGATAGTGTGAGCCAGAGGAAGAATAATCTGCCCTCCATAGCCGCCAACTCGAGACCCTGGCAGACTGCAAGGAGCAGATGTAACAGCAGCAGCTGAGTACGCATCAATACCGCTATCAGCCCATTCTGATCGGTGTTCCCTCAAGAACCTGAGAAGTATAGCAGGAGGCACATTCTGCTAGAGCACAAAGAAGGCAAATAGGATAGATATGAGAAGCAATACATGTTACAATTTCAAGTTCTCGATTGTAGAGAAAACCATCTAACTGGTCACTTAATAATGGGAAGATATAAATCCAGGTGATAGGTAAGAAAACTGCCTACACATACGATGAGCAATAGTTAGAACTATAGTTTCTGTCACATAATCAATTACACATGTTTTGCCATCAATGAAAGAATTCGATTGTTTGACTGTCTAAATTGTTGACCACAAGGCCAAACAATGTTGGAACAGCATAACAGATAAAATATATAGGAACGTAAATGCTAATGAACACAGGGTGCCTGATATATATTTGCTTAGTTACAGTGTCATTAAGTAAATGCTTACACCTCCGTGAATACGAGGTTCCAGACTTCCACAGCTACGCATACCATAACACTTAGCTCAGTGAATATGAGGCTCCAGACTTCCACAGCTACTACACATACTATAACACTTAGCTCATTATTTTGTGTAATGTCATGCCTCTTTCAAGACTTCATTGTTTCCAATGTTACAAAGTTGATCAACTTAAACCCAATATATAAGACAATAATTAAGCCCCAAGAATTATTTGTAACACTATCCCATGTCAAGCATAACAGACTCGATTCAGCTCTGTAGCGATTCTCTTCGTCCATTAAAGGCACATTAGGAATATGTTGAAACATTCGAGGCTTTTAAGGCCTTGGAAAGAAAACGAAACGTATATGTCTTATTCTTACTTGTAACAGCATGGATGCTTTAGCGCATAGCACAGCATTGGTCAAAGGTGGAAATCCACCAGCATAAGAAGCATTTGCACCCATCATCTTGCTAGGAGAGGAGTTTACAAGAATGGTGATGTCATCGACACCATCGTTCCCAATGATAGACCATCCATCATCCGAGAACCCGTTAACAGCTTCGTTAAAACCCCTGCAAAAACCAACACGCATTTAGCTCAGCATACTAACGTTTAGCCAACTCCCGGAATGTAATAACCTTGAAAGCAGAAGTAACTCACTTGCTTAATCTCTGGCTAAGTGCACGTAAAGCAGCAGGTCGTCTTCCGCCACCTGTGTCTATTGGCTGAGAAACCTCTTGCGAAAGCTGCCTTAACTGACGTAAAGCCTGAGAAATAATATTTATTAACTTGATTAGCCTGTGGTTTTTAACAGATCTCATTTAACCAAGTATACGTATTCCACTGAAAAACATGAATCATTTTATAATAGCTTATAATATAACATTATCAATGAATGTTACTAAAATTAAGGGACGACATTTTATAATGACCAGTACAAGCTTACAGCCATTGTGGTCCTCTGAGCAAGCAGGGTTGAGGACTCATACAGTGGTCGCAACACTTCAGGCACACTCCAAGGCTGGTAGACAAGAATAATACGATTGTAAATAAGGGCTTATCAAGAGAGTGAACTTGCTTAGATGGTAAAAGATAACTTTGCATACCTCTAAATCGACGTGATCAACGATATGGATGATTGATCCACCCCCTTCACAGGGTCGTATCAAATAGCCGCTTGGCAGTATCTCAGCTCTAACGAAAGGCTGCACAGGTGGCATACTGGGACCATTCTGAGTGTTGTTCAAAGATCTTTCACATATCTGATTGAAGTATAGAACCAGGCCAAACACACAAAATTTCAGATACAGCAACAAACTGGGAGGCTATTTCAGCACAAAATCAAGTATAAGAAGACACGTACCACAAGGCTTCCATTCTCCATAACAGTAGTGTACCGTAGCAACCAGAAGTCGCGAGCTGGAGCCAAAGTAGTTGGTGCATAGAGCTAAAATAAAGAATACAAATCGGAACTCTGTTTAGCATATCAACATTGTTACAGGCTCGTACAGAGTGTGACCAAGTGCTTGGTAAGTACCTGCACATAAATCAGCTCAATAGTTCCACCATTTCCGGTAGACAACGCATTGACAACCTCAACAGCTCGACAATCACGATTCCATGACGGTCGATCTTTAAGGATTTCAGCCACCTACAATATTCCACCAATTATTAAAATTGAAATGAATTTTCAGAAAAAAGGAACTTTTCATAAGTATTTCTTCTGTGCCAAAGACTTACTCTGGTAGGCTCCAAGCCCACAAGGCCACAAGCTCGTGCTGCCACACCAGAGCAACCATGAGAAATAGCAATGATTCCAATGGAATCCGGACCAGGCTGTACACATCAAAAGGAAATTTGTTAGGAGATTATAAGAGGGAGCACTTCGGATTAAGAAAAAGGGGAAAATTAAAAGATATAAAATGGATGCACATAAAACAAAGACCAATTAAGATGCTTTAAATTTTTTGATGAGAAGTATATTGTATCCAATATTGAGGGGAAAAAATGCAAGTAGTACAAACGTATGCTCGTACGGAATGATGCAGGCTAGCACCAACAGCATTTCTGTAATACTGAGTGGCATTTTTTAAATTTTGAGGCATTTTCATGAGTGTTATGTTTATAAATAAGTGGATTAGTACTTGCCAACTAGATTATGTACATAATAATCTCGTACGTGAAGCACTACTCTAATGAGAAGCCTAAGATGTTGCATAAACAAATATACAGTGTTGACATGACACTCAAAGAAAGATATAAGATAAATTCGTTACTTGTTAGACAACGTAACCTTCAGAAGCATAGTCACCAGAAGCTCTGTTGTACCTCGTTTTCGATACGTAAACTTGGAACCTCGCTTTCGATACGTAAACTCGGAACCTCGCTTATGATGAGTTCCTTGCTACCAGGAAAGTAGCAAAAATAATAAATAGACCAAATGCAGAGCCAAGAATTGAAAATGGGGTCGTTCGATGCCATAAAAACTATTATAGCGGCTAAAAAATACAGAGATAGTTAAAAAGTCATGAATAAAAAATATTAGGACTAGTAGGTTGCCCCCTTAGCACACATTTGGCTCCTTTCCTGAATTAAACCATGTTTAATTACTCTTTTGTATAATACTCTAATCTAGTATAATATTGCTTATAGCATTTTCTTTGAAAAATTATATAACAATTCTTTTAATTATATATATTTTCTCATCGTATCTTACTAATACTCCAGTAGTCATATACTGTTTATTCAATTTTTATAATTCTCGGCACTTCTCATTTCCACTATATTCTAATGCCACATTTCCCGTCCTCGTTTCCACAACATATCTGTTTCTATTTTCAAAATCAGCAAGTATTTTTAGAAGCAAGACATGACAGAAAAGGCAATATAATGCAAAACAATTTATCTTCCTTAAGAAAGAAGAAAAGGAAACTTATCAAAATATGTGTGGGCATATGTGTGTGTGTGTGCGCGTGTGAGAGAGAGAGAGAGAGAGAGACACACACAATAAATTATAAAACCAAAAGTAGCAATGCAGGATAGTGACTGAAATGATGATGTATTCGCCTTGCTTAGAAGGTCAGGAAAGCTCCTTTATTTTGTCCACCACTTGATTAGCGATTTTAATAAATAATAATAAACATGGCAAAGGCATAACAAATCATTGATAAGGGGAAATATAAAGAAAGCAAAAACACCTTCATTCCGGGCATTTGGACCCACTCTACAGCAGTTCCAGTGGCCTTTGAAAGAAACTCAGCTAAAGTCTCCTCAGCTATGGACATAAGTCTAGAAAACACACAAAAGCACACTTTCCATAAGCCAATATGAAATTTTACAAGTCATTGAGAAAAACAAGAAAAGCAATGGTCCCAAAGGCATGTTGAAACATGCTACACTCACCCAGCTGGACTAGCATCCCTAGGCGGATGCTGAGGTGTCACATGCCGGTGACCACCTGTCACCGCTGACTCACAGCTCGTGTCCGTGGTGGCTATGCCCGCCTGCAAAACCAACCATTTGGAATATAGAAGAACAATAATCACAAACAAATTTCATTTATTGGTCCAATATTAGAAGATATATCCATTCCTAAAGATAATAAATAAAATAATACGCATCTCCCTAATAATTTAAGCTTGTATGGTAGTGCATCACTTAGCATGGTATCAGAGTAAATTTACCAAATTTAAGAACAGATTATGTTGCACTTCTTTGGCTGAAAAATATGCCACAAGTCATGCGGCATACTGAATATATTAAATAATACAATGCGCTACAAATAAATTCGGCTCCACTTAGTTTTTCCCCTATATTTTTCAGGAAGCAAACGGTATTACTTAACTACAAAATCTATCATATTTTGGTGATGCCCAAAAGATTAAAGTAAACCAAGATATCAAATAACAACCATAAGCTACATATATCGTTGATGGTCTTCTTTTATCATATCAATCCACTCCTAGACTACAAAAGCTATAACAAGTTGAAGAACCCTTGATTTGTTCATGCGATGCCACTTACATTTTGAGTTTGTTGACGAACATAGCTATTTTCGTAGACCAACTGCGAGACTTGTTTCTGCAGCCTATCATTTTCCTCCATCAGCAGCTTATTCATCGCCGTTAGTTTCCTATTCACAGCTTGGAGACGCGAGGACTCTTTCCTTTGCTTCTCCCTACATCTGCACAAATCAAATACATACATACACACGAAATAAATTAAAGCAGTGAAAATAGAGAAAAGGAACTATCAAATTTCGGAATAAATTTTTCGTCTTTACCTTCGATTTTGAAACCATACTTTGATTTGTTTGGGCTCGATGTTGGACAGAATAGGACACTCGCGAATCAGCTGTTGCCTGCGATGTGAGCTCGGTTTGGGGCAGTCATGGTAAAGCCTTTCAAGAGCTTCAACCTGCTCAGGCGTGTACCTTACGTATTTCCCATTGTCCATCCCCAATTTATCCTCCTTGCAAGCTGAAGTTACCGCCATCATCACTATCAAAGAAAATTCTCGCTAAGGTTAAGGGAAAAACATACCCAAAAAAATATATAGATTTCGGCTAAAAATCCTTTCTTTCCAGAAATCCCTGCAACTCACTTTACACTCACAACGAATGAGCTTTTTTGGAATATATCATTATTAATCACAAAAATGGGGAAAAAGTACCCAAAAATCTAATTTCAGTCAAAATTGCATTCTTTGTGACCTAATCTTTCTGGTTCAATTCACTCACATAACAAAACAACATTTGAAAAATTAACACCTAAATTTACAATACCCTTTTAAAGATGAAGCAAATAAAGTCCATACTTTAAGCTTATCTTAAAAGTTGAGAAGCCAAATATAGTCTAGCTTTTAATAATAATAAAAAAAA